>CAKNWW010303301.1:1397-23004 GCA_932074435.1 Andricus kollari | reverse complement strand
TCGGGAAAACCCAAGTCTGAAGCCCGTGACATACGTTGATTCTTACTGTGACGGAAAACTGGACCTTCTAGACACATTCATATTGCCCTTTGCGTGCCTCACTTCCAAGTGAATGAAAGATAAGTTGGTATGAATACATCGAGAGCTTCTAAACATATTTATGAAAAAATAATATTTTCTCTCCTTTAAGGGCAAATGGCATTTTATGACGTCTCGAATTACCAATCTCGCCATGCATGATGGAATATGAAATCTCAGCAATGTATATTTTTAATTGACAATATTTTTCCTGATATACTGATAGTTCTTTATAAATCAGTAAAATTAGCTTCAAATGACGAAATATACTTGAATGTTTGGGTAAATTAAAACTCTGATACAATTTATGACTGGAGCTGAAATTCGAGAGGTGTGAATTCCAGTCTCGAACAAGAAATTGCAGGATGGGAGATATCGAGAATGAGAATTAGGAGTGTCGGTGAGAATTGCCTTGTACGCGTTGGTCGTTTCGGGTTCAGGACTTGGGAATTTCGGCCGGTGGCTCGTTCGCGGGGCACAAAGCGGTCTGCCGGACTTAACGCGATTAGCAGAGATACCCAGGCAGCTTCCTATTATCCGCGGTCCAGACGCCGCCGCACAACTAACTCCCCCTTTTGTCACCCTCGCTCAACCTCCCTTAACCCCTCTTTAACTCGATTTAACGTCCTACCCTTCAACTTTGACTATCACTGACTTCTACTTTTATTAAGAGATTCCCACAGGAGGATATGGAGTTATTATACTAACATGTTTTTCATTTTACTTAAATCCTTTATTAAACTCGAATCATTTAACTTTCTCTATAATCAAAGGGTCTTCTCAGCACTTATGGATACCTCTTTTTATCAATGTGTAATTAAGTTTTTAAAGGTACTCTTCAGGCTACCTTGAGGGAATGTCCGTCAGTAGTTTAGCATGAAATTGATTTGATCGTGTGGAATAACAAACTTTAAATGCCATTTGACTCTATCCTTGCTTCGAAACATCGAAATCAGGCCGAAGTTGTTCGCGAAAGCTGAAATCAGGAAGCGAAACGTAACATTAACGTAGGACACATACACGGAGCGAGAGTCCCTGCGAGTATGAAACTCAATTTCTGCTTCCCCGAACCCCATGCAAGCTGTAGGGTGAGTTAGAAGAGGAAGGGGTGGACTACCTCTGCCACCACCTCCAATGCCACCCCAGAAAAGGGGGTGCTCCCTGGGGGGAGCAACTGACCCGACATCCTGCTGGATCCAGCCACTCATATTGCCAATTACCAACTCTACGACCCTCTCGCTCACCCACTCGATGGCTATATAGCACTTGCTTCGGACTTTGGATATGATTCCAGGCCACTTGCAGCCAAGGTCCAGTTGCGGATTGTTTCTCGTTGAAATGTTTTCTGAAAAAGCGGTTTCGCTAATACCACCAAGATTTTTCCACAAGACTGAGGTTTATAATCTCAACTATCAGGAAATTTTGCAGCCAAGAAGTGTGATATTTATAGTCACTTTATGTCTTTCAAAGAAATATTTACTCTACCACTCTAAGTCAGTCTTCTGGGTGGAAAGGGGGAAGCTATGTCACGTGTATCATGTACCACGTTTTAAGAAACGTTGCAAACATTGAAAAAAATTTGCATGCAAGACTGCAAAGTTCTATCTTAAAATTCAATAACTTATTACTGAAGTTTTAGCGTTCCGCCAAAGTTAAATCTTATATTAGTGTTTGAATCATTCTTGCCAAAACAGATAAATAAAACATGCTGCTGAAGTTTCGAGTAGTTATGTTTCTATGGGTCTGGCAGTTAACTAATTTTTACGATAAATGTCATGGCTGCTAAAATCAGAGGAAATACTAATCTTCTGATTAGAATAATGGCTTATACGGAGCCATTACCCGCTATTTTCTAGTAATAAACTTAGCCTCACATATTAAGAAAATTCGAGCAACAGGTAACTTCAATATTTCTTTTTGCATTAAGGTAAATGGCCCAGTAATCTCCAGGTGTCCAGCCATCGCTAATATTTTTTTTACTACAAGAAAATAATAATTTCTGAAAGGAAACATTATAAAATAAACTATAATGCTATTAATTTCGGTTTAAAAAAAATCTAAGGTTGACGGCTATTACTGGGCTGCTTACATTACTATTTCCATGCGAAAATGAGAGCCTGTAGCTCACTATTGAAGCGGGGCCCACTATTTATGTCGTTAGCCTAGTTTTCAACTATCAGCAACGTTTTTATCAAATTTTAAGATAAAAGAAGCTTGGGGGTTTACTGAAATAATAATAATTTTTTGCCCTTTGTTGCATCATCATGTAGAAATATTTCTTCCAAGTAAAAAAGTTACACGTTTATCCCTCAGTCAGCTGTTTCAAGGAATGCTCGGATACTCATTCTTTTTCGCGGGGCCGATTAAACTGCTCCGTGAAGTAAAAGAGGTGAGGTCGGGAGGTAATTTGTAGAAGAAAGACCGACAAAAAGGGTTTGTTGGTGGGGCGGTTGGGATAATGCGACCCTTGAGATGGTAGACCGCAGAGTGATGTACGGCACCCTATCACATTCGCCGTGTACTTATTCCGTATCAGACTGGTCAGTCTATATCCGCAAAAGAGGAAAATAGTGAGGAAGAGAGATATAAAAAAGCTGAAGCGAAAAAAGAAAAACACCGATTTCCACGGGAAAATTAACCTACCGCGAAAAATATGCAAATTCGAATAAAAAACTGTACCTGACTCAAACCCTATCCTGTTCGGAATCCCCCTTGTGCCACTCGACCTCGTTCCGTCACTGGCCCACGAACCGCCAGACCGAAAACTCATTAACGAATGCAAACGAGGTAACGTTGTGGACAAATTTAATAAAATCGTGCACGCGCAATTAGTTTTGCCGAGAGTAAACAGGGCGCCCGGGAATGCCGTCGTCCCTGGTTTCGTGATATCCGCAAATTCTCACCATCACGGAAAAAGAACAAATTCTTTGGGGTCAATTCTTTGGTCTGAAGCGAGCAGGTGGAATTTTTTTTTTAATCCGATCATTTAGTAAATTAATCTTGCTCTCTGTAGTCTGATTCTAATTCACTTAAAAATTATTAACTTCAGAGTAAACAGTCAGTCATTCAGTTAGTCAGATTTGGTTATTATTATTATACCATTAAGCCATTTCCCTTTCGGGGTGGGCGTGAATTGCTCGGTTGGAAAGTAGTAGTGTGTGGAGGGGTATATAAGTATAGGGTAGATAGGTATATAGATGTAAGGTATAGATATTTTAGATTGATCTAGAATTCTCGTATTATTTATTGAAATGATACGTTCGTTCCGCAACACTGCTACGACCCAAGTTGCTGATCAATCTCTCTAGCGATCAGCCCACGTGAAGAGCCTCACCAAATTGTTATGTGTGGTTCTCTACTTGGGCCCATTAGTATCCAAGGTCTTTGCCTCAGGCATCATTCACTCTACTCGCATTTGTTGGTTAACTCATTTACACTAAATCAATAATTCAAAGTTTTCCAGGCAATTTTATTTGACTAAAAAATTAATAATTATTTACAATATTTTCTCTAATTTTTCGGTATATTTTTCATCTAAAAATTTTGTAAAATTTAACCATGGGCTATTTAAACATTTTATATTATAGATTTAGACATTCTCAGCATTTTTTTCAATCAAGTATAAGAAATGTTCGTATATCTGCGTATCGAATAGAGAACTGATAATATACTTGAATAGGTAGGTGTAACAGTATAGGTACCATAAACGACACATTTGTTATAGTATGATAATACGTAAATAAATAAAACATTTACAAATGCATAACTCATACTAAATATACGAACGTAAAGGAGAGAGAAAATTACGTAACGCCGCCCTCAGCCGCCCCTTAATTTAAGTAATTGTTACTCAAATTGCACTGATTCAAATTAACGGAGTAAAGTATATTTTTTATTTTATAAGTTTAACATAAAACCTAAATTGTGTCCTCAGCTTTTGAAAAGTATTAAAAATCACTAGGCCAGCTAGTGGATACCAGCAGATTACTTCACTCATTGACAAAACAGCAAAAACAAAAAGTTGTATTTTTATTTGAGACAGTATCACACTTTATGACATGGATATTTCGTTTTTTTAATTTATTATGAAAGTTTTGTTTCTATAAATTCAAAAAGCTTTGGTAACAAACTTGACAATCGCGATAGACAAATTTTCAAAACTATCTTAATAGTGCAGAAATTCAATTGCTCACGCAAAGAAACAGTTTTTATCAAACATCAATTTCGCAGATTTCCAAAATGTCTATGTTGAACATTCATTGTCGCAAAAATTTTATTTATTTCATGATGCCTTCGCATCGAGTCAATTTTCATAATTTAAACAACAAATTTTGTAAGGTATTCAACTTTTTCCGTGTAATAATTATTAGTAGAAATATTTTTCTACTAAGTAATTTTTAAAGGAGAGGGAATATTTTTAATTTTTTTCATGGTGTCCTTCCATTATATAAATATCTTCAATGTGTTAAAAAAATGTTTTTCCACCTTTCGTACTAGAACAGAAAAAGAATACGTTTTTGTTAAATTCACTCACAGGTCATGTATTTTATATCCCTTCAGCTTTTTCTGGTCCCTATTTTTACTGTGGTCAGCGACCAAAGAAATGTATTCGGACGTTGATATATACGAGATGGAAATCATATTTGAAGACTCTGGTCACTATTTGAATATTACATTTGAATATCTTAGAGGCTTACAAAAACCTTTTCTCGTGTTGTGCTTTTTAAATCTAGGCAAACTCAAGATTCGACTTTTTATAAGATTATTATAGTCTCGATTCTAATAAATGATCCATTCCAAAACATATGTATATGTAATTAAGATGTACCTCAATACGAATAAATAATAGTTCACAATATAATAAAACTTTATAAAATGTAATAAACTTATGATGTAAATTAAAATAAATCTTTATTCCATTAAATTAATAAAATAAAAGATATTGACTTATCTAAGTAAACTTCCGATTTTGTTAGGTCTGAAATAAACTCCACTTTCCTCCGCACCCTAAATTGAATCTTTCCGAGCGTCCCGACTACTTCATTATTTAGTAGCAACATATCCGTGGGTTATTCTCAAAATTATTTTTACGGAATTGAACCGAGGCAAGGGCTGCTTGCGGCTACAAAGAGAATTATGATCTCACATTTTTACATCATAAACCACACAGAGAACAATATAAAATAAATTGATTTAAAGAAAATTGACGGCTAACTAGCTTAAATAATAATTAATACACGTAGGAGCTTCTATAACAATTTTTCCTGTGACAGGTCTCAATTTTCAATTAATTTAGATGATTCCTAGTGAATTATCAAAACATATGAGTCACGAAGTATTTTTAAATATTTTTATATTTTCCTAATTTAAAACGAACAATACAAAAATATTATTTTAAAAGGTTTACTGAAATCGTTACCAAAATTCTCTATAGAGAATAGTATCCCATTAAAATTTGCTTACTTTATTTATTTTTTTTTTCAAACTTGTTCTCGGTTTAAGAAGAACCTGGTTTTCCATCATAGCCACGGACTAAGTCAAGTGACTGATGAGATAAGAATATAATTAGTTAAATGAATACGATGTATGAACCCATTTGCGATGATGTTGTAGGTACAAAATTAGGAGCTTGTTGTAGTATGCAGTTCGTCTTTCACCACTGTTATGCTTACACAGCGGCCGTGAATGTTGGAGGTGACAAGAGTCGCCTCTGGATGCTTTCTTAGAGCTACCATGTATCACTTTATAGGTTTTTAGTCGCTTGCTTCCTGATGATCCAGAAAGTTTCTTACAATGCGACATGTGTTTAATAAAACTGCCTTCTGAGCTGCTGCCAGTACCCTACTGACCCCTAAAAGTTCAAGATGATATCATTATTTTATGAGAAGTTGTAGGCTCCGGAAGCTACGATCATGGTTCCTTAAAGCAACCAATCCCGACGCAAATGGAATGTTTACGTCATTCACTTCTGCTTCTTCTGTCCTAGAAGGTAAGCAAGAGCGGGAAATTTACGCGAAATAACATCGTGCAACACTGTTCCTTGGAGCTACCAAGCTTTGTAGAATGTTATGAGGAACAGTGTTGACGGACCAGATGAAGTGATCCCAGAAGAACATTATTATTACTATTATTATACCAGTAAGCGAAATTCCTTTCGGGGGTAGGCGTAACTCGTTCAGTTCACGCCTTGTTATACTAGTGGGGATTAAGCAATTGATCTGGTAAGAGTAAATAAGGGATGTGTAGGGGAAGGGATAAATTTGAGATCGATCTAGAATTCACTTGTTGCTTATTTAAACAGCACAGTCCTTCTACGACCTCGCTCCGACATAGGCCGCTGATCAATCTCTCTAGCAATCACCCCAGGCTGAGAGCTTCATACAGCCATCATACGTCGCAGTTCACACAAAAACATGCAAACTAGCTGACAACTCCATAAGCAGATTCGCATGCACTCTTTACTCCAATCAAATCGACTAAGCAAAGCTCTCCATGAGGGCCCACAAGTAACCAAGATCATTTGTTTCAGACGTATTTCACTCCGCTGATATTCAACGTCACACATTTCTTGTAAGCAATTTTCCTCTACTATTATTCAAATTCACTCAAGCAGTGCAATATTTTAACATTACAATCTACATAATCCAACCGACAAATGCCCCCTTTGAGGAAAATTGATGCAAAACATGTATAAAACAAATGGGATTCATCTGCTAGTGGTCAAGCAGGCAGTCTTCAATACGAAAAATGAAGGTGATGTATCTTGCTATCGGCGCAGCTGCCTCGAGTAAAATAAGGATAACGGAGGATAGTAACTTCTGGGTAGAAAAGAAGGATAAAATAGTATTTTCCATCTTGCCTTCTCCCTCACACACTTGCTCGTGTCGAGCGTGTCGACCAGAGACCAGAGAAGAATAAAACATTGCGGCGCGCACCCCGCGAGACATCAGCGGATGATTTGTGAGTGGAAACAATAAGCGCCCCCTGCAATATTCATCACATGACCCCCGCGACCCTCAGAGCAAGGCATCCGCCTTCTCTTGGCACGTTTTCCAGAAGAAAAAGAGCGAGAGCAAATAAGAGTGTGGTGGAGAGGATGGGCATATGGGAAAAAAGGAGTGAGTGGTGTCCGGCTAAAAGTTTGATGGGTTAGCATGTGCCCAAGGGAAAATGGCCGTAAGGCGCATTGCTAGGCTCCTCGCGTTCTTCGGTCGCAGGACCTCTGAAGGATTTTCGGATTCTATCAAACTGGACAATGCAATAATGCGTCCAGCTCCCTCCTCTTCTTTCTGGGCGGCAGGCATGTGAAAAATAGGCGGACTGGGTGCGACGTCTCCAGGGAAAATGTCAGGGTCACGTGCAAAGAAAATGCGTTATCGGTTGCGGGATATTTTAAGAAAAAGGATATTTCAAAAGGATCATATGTCTGCCCTCAATAGGGTAGTCCGTAAAAAAGGCTTTTTTGAGAAGTTAAAACCGTTTTCGATTTTTCCGAGGACAAATAATTAAGTTTATCCTCTAGCAGAACAGGGTGTCAAATGGCGTCTCAAAAATGTTTAAATTTAAACATTAATACAATCGAAAAATGATCTTTTTCAAGGAAATTCTTCATTGGTAGAAAACAATGAAATGTTACAAACAATATCATTCAGTTCATCTATTACAGATATAGGAAGAAAATTGAAACCATTTTTTTATTCAAGTTTAAGATGTCTATAGATATAATTAAACTTATATCCTTTTATGTATACAGTGCGTTTTACCCAGCGATGAGTATAATGAAAATGTCAACGAAATCTGGCTACCGTAATTCATCTGTATACATTTTAGGGTTCCAAAAAATGAAAGCTAAAAAATAAAACAGAAAAAGCAGAAATCAATTTTTATTTCAGGTAACTTCCAAGTGGGTAAAGTTAGATTTTTTCGCAGCGAAACAAAATAAAGTACAATAAAATTGTCATTGTAGTCATACCCAGTGTGGTAGGTAAATCTTACCATGTGAAGGTAATTTTTGTTGAAGGAAAATATAACTCTGAAATCGGGGTAATGATTACTAGTTCATTTTAAGTGCAGGGTCACCGTATTCAACATAATTCAAAAACTAAAACTGTCATTTGAAGATATTTCGGGGACAGAATTAGCTGTGATTTTCGTATTTTTATTTTTTAAATCCTAAAATGCATACAAATGAAGTGCCGTAGCCAGATTTTGTTGACATTTCTATCATGTCTAGCAGACTATATATTCCTCAGTTACTGATGGACTAAGAAAGAATGAAATGGCAACAATTTTTTATTGTAAATAAAACTGGTTAGAAGTACCTTCTTTTTTCATATTTTAAGTAAAAAATTGAAGTTTTCGCCCCTTGCAGATTCACAATATTAAAAAAAAAAAGTTTAACTTTATGCATTTTAGGCAAGTTTTTTGCAAGTTTCAGGTCGAGGGATATAAAGTGTTTTAAATTTAGGAATGTTTTTAGAAATTACTAAGAATGTAATTATGCGTTCTTGAACGGAGGTGCATTGGGTTACAAAATAAAGGAAAATAGCAAACTTAAAAAAATGTATATGTGCGATTCAGAAAAAAGTAGTTGCATCTGCAATTCTTTATTTAATATTATTTGTATAAGTTTTGTATTTTTTTCTTGAGCTTTAGAAAATTAACATGATTTTTTTCAGTTTTCATTATTGATATCTTTCTGTTTACATAAATATTATGTACAATTCTATTCGAGTTGCTCTCATGGAAATAAGTTAAATTTGCATGAAACAAAATGTTAATCGATTAGATAAATCATGTATGAGTAGTAAGCTAACAAAACGTGAGTAATCCACTTTAGTTTTATCAATATTCAAGAATATATTGTTATTTGAAATCCATTAGTCTAAATGAAATATGAAATGAGCTTTATAATTAGTCGGTCTGTTCAAAAAATAAAATTAAAAACAAACTTCCTAATGTAATACTGTTTTAACGTTATTAAGAAAATAAAAATGGATTTATTCACTTTTGATTCAGCAAAGACATATGTCACTGATTTATATTAGTCATGCCCTATTGACATAAGTTCACAATTTCTTGTTTATACATAAAATTAGAAGATACCTTTATAAATTATTACTCTATTTTCAATTTATAAAATAAAATGAAGTTTTGTGGAATTATATATTACAAGAGAAATATGGAAAATTATTTGTGAATTGGACTAAGTGTGTACATCTTGAACAAGTTTAACATATTTACTTAATGAATTTGTAATCAAAAATTAGAATTTTTTCAAAATTCATTTTATTTTATGGATTGACGTTGAAACTAGGATACATTTTTTTCGCGAACTTAAGTTTGATCATCGAATTGACGACATTCTAAATATGTAGAAACATTCTTTATTTCAATTTGAAAAAAATGGGATTATGATGTTTTGTTCGCTTACTCCTCATATAGCCTTCTAGATATAAATAGATTATTTATAATTAATTTGAAATAAAATTCATCCAAAGAGAATTAAGGATATTAGTTGAAAGATTGAAGTAAGCTTTTAATAATAAGATACAATATAAATTACGAAATTTTTCCGAAGTTAAATAAAATCTCAAATTATTATTATACCACTAAGCCATTTCCCTTTCGGGGTAGGCGTGACTCGCTAATAGGTGAGGAAAGGAGTAATGTGAGGTAGAGGGTATATAGTTATAGTTATGTCAGGTTCCCCACTCGGGCCCATTGGTATCCAAGGTCTTTTGTTTCAGGCATCATTCACTCTACTGACACCTTAAATAGATAAATTGTGGATTTAAATATTTTTTTCAAGATTTCACTTAGATTTCCCTTTTAAAAATTGTTATATTTAACCATGTGTTTATTTTGCTCGATTTTATCAACTTCTTTCAAAATCTACATTTTTCTATTCTTCTTTTGTTTAAATCATAAATAATTTAAATTATTTAAAATTTGAAATGATTTGAAACCTTGCTTTGGACCACTATATTCCTTAAAGGTCAACTGGTGAGACTATAAAAAATACAGGAAAGTAGAACTAAAAAAGTTGATTTAATAGTTTAAAATAATTAATTACTTCCACGCGACGTGAAACCTCCAATCCCATGCTCGAACTGCGAAAGGAAGGGTTCACTTCTGATAAGAAATATTTTTCTCAGAAATGATAAACAAAGAAGAATTTGAAAAAAATTTATGGAAAACCCATGGGGCTCCTAGACGTTCCGTTCTTGTCGTCCATCTTGTATCAATTCTTCCACTATGAGAAAACCTTAATGTACAAGTTTAAACACACCACGACCAGGGGCAAATAAGGATCTAAGATACTCCGCGGGACATTTTAAATTGGCCATTATACTATTTAACTTAGGGGTGACGTGGGATACGATCGTATGTTAGCAAGAAGCAGAAAGGTCTAAGGGATGAAGGTGCGGGCCAAGTTCTTGGTGGTCGTGATACTACTGTTGCACTGAGGACCAGTTACACACATGTGACTACCATTCAAGCCAGAGCAAACAGCGTTAACCGTATTTGCCTACGTCCTCGGCGATCTACTGTCTTGGGTAAGTTCTTCATAAGGTCTAAAAAGTTGTGACGAAATATACCTATCAATGAGGATTTCAATCCCTAAAATAAAAGAGCCTCTTCGCTTTATTTTGGCTATTTTAGTTTGACTCCTTTAGAATTATTTTTGCCAGTTTTGAGAACCAAACCAGCTTCTGCGGACAAAACTTTCCGTTCTTGGCAAAGTAGCTGCATGTAAGTCCAGGACGTCTTTCATTGACTCTGTGGATCCTTCGGGATTTCACTGCAGACCAGAAAGAGAATTCACAATTATCTTTGCGGACCTTAAGTCAGAAATTCGGAATGCCACGACGGCGAATTGTCAAAGGATTGCCAAATGTATTAGAATACACTTCACGATTGGAAATTAATGTTGTATTTGACTTTCTAATCTGCTTCTCAGATAGTAAAAACAGTTTCTTAATTAATGATAAAAGCTACTTTGTAAACCTCTATGTGATTTTATAAATTTTAACGACGCTTACCATCCAGTGAAATTGGCCAGGGCTGAGAACATGCACCCAGGGCAAACGGAAGACAATGAGCCGAGAGTTTTAATCGAGTCTCCTGTTCCCTGCAGCGGAATGAACTCAAATTATGCCACATGGGACTTGCGTACGAATTTAGAATTCATGCAGTCTTTTCAAAATCTCCATTGTCCCCAAAAGTAAGAGAAGTATCCAATAATGACTAGGCATGAGGAATGAGGATGGGGCTACCGTCGTAATATACAGTGCAAGCGAAGTTTTTCCACGGTTTCTCCATTACTTATTTTATTGCCAACACTTTACGTTTTTAGGTCCCTTCCTAAAACGGAGATTATACTTGACTGCAGAAGAAGAAGCGAGCCATCCTGCGAATAGGTATCTCCGGGACTGAAAATAAAAATGGGTCTGTCACTTCCCATATTAAGTGGAGGCAGCTAGCGGTCCAGGAGACCCCTGGGGGTACGAGGAGGGTCGCAAGCGACGTATTTAAATAAAACATTGGATCGCACTGCAATTCACCCCTTACCGCCCCTACAACGACCCCTGTTCTGCAGATAAACAAATTAAGCTGCAACGGTTGCGCGTTGCACTGTATGGGGACTATTTTTGCTCTCGACAAATGCGACTCGTGTGTATACTATATCGCCGTCTCTTCCTCTTGTCCGAATTCAATTTTCAAGTACATTTCCTCTACTTTGTGTACGTAACAAATGACGATTATATTTCGGCTTTTGTCGAGCGTGTATACCTTTTTATACCCAAGTGTTTCATTATACAAGATTATACTTCCTGCGGTTATAAGTATCAATTACATACTTTCAGTCAAGTTCTATTCAATTACCGTAATTGAAATTGAAATTATATGTGTGTCTTTAAATTTTTAATAAAAGTGTGAATTCTCAAAAACAGCCGCTAGATTCTCAATGAAATAGTTGACCTTGAAAAAATCATGTAAGCTGGTAATTATTATTACCTGTAAAAGTGTAAATCACAAGTTATTGACGTTCCAAGAAGTTAGCGAAAAAATGAAGAATTCGTGAATTTGTCTAGAAACTTACTTATAATGTGAACCATACTTATCAGCCAGAAATAATGATAACACAAGTCGACATTATTATGAATGCAAAATTATAAATGACTAAATAGTTTTAAATTGTAGACTGAAGGATGCCTGAATATATGGTGAGATAAGAAGCGCAAAAGGATAAATTAAGTACTAGATCAAGAACGAGGGCAATGGGCACGAAAGTTTGAGATGAAGCTAAGGGAGAGAAAGGGAGGAGAGTTAGCGAAAAAGTGTTCAAAGGAAGTAGAAGAGAGGAGACAGAGGGCGATGGAATTAACAAGATGGGAAGAAGAAAGACAGAAGTTCTTTAGAACTAGAGATATAGGAGAGGGGACTGGAGTAAACTATGAAATGATACCAGCAATAATATTGCAATTCTTAACCTTTTAGAATGGACGTGCAGTATCACAGACCGCACCATGTTTCTGTTATGTGGTACCGGTGGCACATCCCCCCTCTGATGTTAAAGATTATTGATAATACAAGTTGATCAAATTGATTAAGTTTTTACTTATTCCAATATCCCTTTATTCATATACTTGTATAAGTTAGATAATAATAAGTATTCATAAATATTCATAAGTATGAAAAAACCACGTCCATACTTAAAGGTTAAAGTATGCATAAATAAGACACTGACTACTATTACGGAATTTCCCGTAAAACTAACCAGTTAAGCATACCGTAAGAGGCTCGAGCTGTACAAGGGATTTTGTCTCACGGAAAATTTCGTAACAGTAGACAGTCCTTATAAATAAATATTTTTCCCGAAACCTGTCTGTTATTCCTATACTTATATAATACCTTAACATGTGCGTTTTTTCGACAAAATAAATCAATTCTTGTTCAGAATTTTAAAATAATAATTAATTTATAATTAATTTCTTAAGATCTGCTAATGGTAGAAGAAATACTTTAAAAGCTATACAATTTTTGAGTGTTTTGTGTATAACCTAAAAACGTTTTTTAACCCTATGGATCATGAAGACAAAAAAGAAAGTTATTTAAAAATCAATATTTGTTGGATAATTTACTTGTTACAGCGGTATGACTAAAGGAAGTTTAAATAGAATATGAATACTAATGGGATTTTTTGTATTAATTGTAATTGTAAAAAACATTTACCAACCAAACAAACAAAATATTTTCAAGCTGATCATATTAATATTTTAACTATCTAGCTGAAATATTATTATCTAGTGGAAAAAATGTTATGCAACCAACAAAGGTGTTTGTAATTTTTTACTTTGATGACTTTTCTAAATTTTTCAGTAAATGATATAAACCATTTTGAAAAATCTTTTTTCTATTCCTAAAGTAAAATAGCAGTCGAGGAGACCAAAAAAACATTTTTTTGCCCAAAAAAAGACAAAAATGATCAAAATTAGTTTTTTTTTTAAATAATTGATGTTTTCCGTATTTTTTATTTTTCAACGGAATTGTATTAAGAATCGCAATGTAATGTATTTTTAAAAATACTCAAAAATAATCGGTAATTTAGTTTTCGATAATTTTCATAGCTTTTATATCTATTCGTTTTTTTTAAAAAGAAACTCCGTAACGACAATGAGAGAATTCATAACATATTTGAAGTTATTGGTTTTGCACATGACGATATGAAATTTCACAACGACAGGTAATATATATTCTGATTAATTTTCTAAATAATATTCTTATTAAACTTTTATCAAGATTGAAAAAAAAAATAATAAACATTTTTCAGTGAAATATTCTGTTATGTTTAAAAAAGTAGATCGAGATAAGAAAATCTTTGAGAATAAGAAGGAATTCATTATATATAGAAAGAAATATGAAACGATTTTATAGATTTAACTAATTTTTTATATTAGTATATATTTAAATTCATTGTTTTAATAAATTTGAATAATTGTTAAGTAATTTCAATATTTAACAGTTGATTACTTGGAAATATAATACTGAGAAACAAAAATTTATATAAGTTATTAAGATTATAATATTTAAGAAAATTTGTTTTCATTATTAAATTGTGAATGTTTAGTAAACATTTTTTCATTTAAATTGCAAAGGGTGACCTGTAAACGGGGAAGGGTGGGTTTAATCATGCCATACCTCTTTTCTAGGTCGAAAAATGATCAATAATTGGTATTCTTGGCATCAAAATAAATAATTTTACGAATTGGCTTTGAAAATATCATTCGAGAATATTTTCATGGTTTATCTTGGTGTGTTTTGGCAAAACACCAAATTTTTTTGGTCTGCCCCGACTCATATTTTACTTTTGGGTTAGAAACAATATTTTTTAAAAGATTTCAAAACATTTGATCCATCGTTTGGAAAAGTCATAAAAATAAACAGTTACCAAATTTTCTATTATACTTAAATTTCGTTGATATCATACAAAATCTTGTTCAGTGAACAAAACATGAATTATTTAGTGGAGATAAAATACTTGACGAAATCAAAGAAATATTGGGCAGAGTTAGCAAAACGAATCAAACCAAACTCTTGTTAATTAAACAAACAAGTCTGGTCAACTTAACACAAATTTTATTCATTCAGACAATTTTTTTCAATTAATCAAATTGAATTAACTATGCGCCTAAATTAACTTTTTCAAAAAAAGCTAGATAAATTTTTGAATTTTAATTTTAAAATGTTCGTAGTAGTCTTAAATACATTATAAATCAATTCCATTAGCATTCCGATTTTATCTCAAATATGTTCGCCCACATAGTGATTCGACTGATACGTTCTTTTTAGATTAAAAGGTTCTTAAATTTTGCAGAATGTTTATTTTATAATCCCACCATGAAGTTAATCATAATTTAATATTCAGGGATATCCTCTTACTAATAAGAACAATTTATAATTCAACATTGATTCATCATAATAAGAAACACTGCAAATCAAATGCAATTCAGTATTTCTTCTAATTCTTACAAGTTGAAGGAAACCATTTCTTGGTGGTCTTTTTGAGTGGATCGGATGAAGAACGCCATACTGTTCCTTATAACAGTAAACGAAAAATAGTTGGTGCGAAACGCCATCCGCAACGACAAAGAAGCCGCTTCGATGCGTCCGGAGTCCCGCGGGATGGACCAGAACGATTAATCAGCTGTTGGTAAGGCGGTGGAAACCGTCCCAGGGGTGGAACTCGCACAATGTTCCTCTTTCTCCTACTTCTTTTCTTACCCCTCTCCTTTCTTCTCTATAAGAATCGCGTAAAACGCCGATTTTCCCTTCAACCATAGACGTGTGTGTGGCCTGTGATGACTCTGCGATCTGTCCAAATATTTGACTCCTCGTGGTTCCCGGATTACCAGTGTGGTTGACAGTTTACAGGTACACGCCTGTTTTCTACCCCCCGATGATCGGCATTGGTAGCCACCATTTTTTTCACCTCTGCATGCACCTGGTGTGAATTTCTTGAAAAATATTTTTCTCGTCATTCTTTCTACAACGCTGAAAATTCTGAAAAGAATTTGTAATATTTACAATTATAATGTCAAAGCAAAACTAATGTCACGAACATGCAAAGAAACTCAAAGAACAACCATATATTATAAGGAACTTCAGCTTTCATTTGCACAAAGAAAAATAGCTTGGAAATAATATATTTAGATATGATCCTCATATAAATCTCCAAAATCTTGAGTTGCCTTTTTTCCTGAAGTTAAAGACGCTATATATCAATAGAAGAAAATTTTTCCCTTTTCTTTACAAATTTTCTAACTCTTGCAAAAGAGACGCTTTTTCAAGGAGCGTAGCCGTCGCAAAGTGTAAAGTACAAGCGGATCCATATCTCTACAAGTCAGGAGTATTCCGACAGGAAGATCCGTAGGAGTTGAGATTTACGCGGGTTTTACATTCAGCTTCCGTGGCGAGCAGGAACGATCCATCATTTACTCGTGTCCGACTCAAGAGAAGTATCATCATCCTTCCTTCCACCTCTAATCCCACTTACATCCAACATCACTTCTTCTACAGCTCCGGGGCAGTGTCAGAAACTTGCGCAAAAACATCACTTTTTTCTTTCTTACTGCTCTAAGACTAGTTCCCTCCACTTTGTCTCTCGGGGATGTTTTGGCATGCATCACCATACACCAAGGAGCCGCTGGTCCGAGAATGCGAAAAACCCGCAAAGAAAACCCCCAGTGGACTTGGGAGGCGAATCGCGAATTTTCAGCCGCGCAGAGAATGAGATAGAGCAAGCTCTGAAAAAAGAAGGAGGAAGATGGAAAAAACACAACGATGAATATTTCTTCGTGTCGCAGATTATCATACAGAATGAGATTGCGTCTGAATCATTGATGCAGTCTGTCGACCACGACCGCATGCATAGAAACGCGCTGAAGGCTACCGCGATTTTTCTTATTGCAACCTGAAACGCAGATAAAGGTTCATCACTTGCTCCACTCGCTTCAGATTTGTACAAGAGGCTGCGACGTGAAAAATAGACTCCATCTCTCTAACCTTCTATCGGGGTTTCATTCTCAACTTCATCTCTCAAAATTAGATTTCAAGCTGATGCTCTCGTTCCATGAATTTGAATCTTTTCATCAATTTTATTTATCCTCCACATTATAATCTCACAAAAAATAAAGTGCAGGAAATCATACTAGAGAGGATTGGTCTCATATGTAGAGATATGTTCGGTATTCATTGCGTCGATTGGACTTGGCGCTAGACCAAGGGGGAGAGAAGGATGCTGCGATTTTTGGTAGTCAGTCAAGTCGGTAACGAGGGAACAATCGATGCATCGAAATGAATGGATGCAGTCGATGGACGCACGTCATTTGTTCGACGTTCCCCAGTGTTGTTTGCATTCTGCACCCCAAATAATTGCAGCAAGTCTTTCTCTCTTTGCCCCCACCTCACTCACTCTTCTCCTCTCTTCGTTTCCTCACCCCTCATCGAGTACGGCAACAAATTGCACCCAACGGTCCATGGGGAATCTGCCAAGTTATGACCGGGACGACGACTTCTCGACGACTCACGTAATTATCTCTTTCCTACTTTCTGTATCCATGCAACGTCGCTTTCATAACTTTTCCGTCGAATACATAGAAAGACCACAAATTTCGATCTTCCTCTCCTATTTGATCGTGCAATCCTCCTGAGGGTCATATAACCATTATACATCCTCATCTTCTATATTACACGCACAACAATAAATTGGAAAAGCGAAGTGCATATATAAAACATGAGAATTTAAAATAAATCTTCTGATTTTGATCATATTTGGTCCTTTTGACGTGTTTAAATGACAAGGTTCTATCTCGAAACAATTATTAAAAGGTGGCGCCCTCAAATTTACAGAATTTTTTAATTTTCACGTCCCGAGTTAGACCCTTGTCATTTGGACACATCGATATTGAAATCTACAAGATATCAACTATTTTCCTTTACTTATCTTCTTTTTCTTGCCTATAGAAATAGCAAAAAGTACCTTACAATATATTTGCATTAAATCAGTTTTGAGTCGTCGAGCTCGCTGTGCTGCATCGCGGACAGACTGAAGTCTCCATCCTGGTGCAAAAGGTGCAGCCACCCCCTAGAAATGGATGGGGGCTGGAAAGACGCGAATAGAGAGAATAGCTGACTGTACTAGGTTTTCAGATGTATATAGACGTAGAATATCAGCGGGAAAGGCGCGCGGTGGTTGCGCGGTCGGCCACCAGGGGCGTGTCCGGTGCCGCCTTCCACAGTTGGCACCCCAGTGGCATCTACCAACCCCTACTAGCCACCCACCCTTATAACGGGAACCACCTATGCACCTTAACTCTTAATTCGCAGTAGCCTCACACTTAATTGAAGATACAGGTGCCCTGGTGCACCTGCGCGTTACAAGAAATCTCCAACGAGATGGTTGACGACAATATGGATCGTAATTCCTGTGAAAATAATTTCTACTGCCACTCCTTGATCGAATTACTTCTTCCAATCCAGTTAGATAAAGGCTATTTCAACTAATTTAGGAGAACTTTGTCACCTGTTCGATTCCGTTATTCTTTACCGTCAACTGGGGTAATTATTATGGATCATAATTCGCGAATTTTTCAAATTGCGGCTTCGCCAAAAATCAGACGATGTACTCAACGTTTTTCGTGTCGTATATAATTTTTCTTAAGAACCTTCTGAAGATATTCTGCAAATGTCATCAAAACAAAAAATTTTCCTTTGAATTTATTAACAATAAAAGTTTCATGCATACACACTCCCGGTGGGGTAATTGTGGGTCAGAATTTCTGTTTTTGAATAAAACCATTGTTTCTTTTGGCATTACAGAGTATAAAAATCAGAATAATTTAAGTTTTTATTTTTTCAAATACCTGGGTATGCTGAGAAATATTGTTCATATTCATTTTCGTTCCTAAAAGATCAAAGTATACAATTTTTTGATGTTTCTTATCTTTGTGATTCGACAGTCGCCACTTTTTTGAATTTTTGCTGACTTCTTGGTGAAATATAAAAGCTTCACATTTATATTTCAATATTCGTGTTACAAAGCAAGCTGGTGCAAAGTTTTAAAAAGTTCACTATAGCCGCAAAAAAAAATTAAAACCTATGTGATCCGTGATTATCCGGCTTGATCCATAATTACTTGTGTCGACCATAATTATTAATAATAATAATCTTCGATAGATTCCTTCATGCAAATTCAAGCTGCTGAATTTCTGGTCGATTATTCGCATGTTTTTGTCTCGCATTTTTTTCTGCCAGTGTAACAGGTTATTAGTATACGTCACTTTGAGAGCTTATAAAATTCTGAGTTTATTCGAATTTATTTCATATATATTTGTTCAATTTTAAGGCTTGCCATAATATTTTATTATGTTTTTTGTCAAATTCACTAAATTCTAAATAATATAAAAACATTTATAGTAGTAGACAGTCTCAAAGTTGATCAAATTAGAAAATTTCTAATATATCAATTATAAACCTATCAATATACTTCAAAATTAAACAATTTTTTTAAGTTATCAAAATGATTTACTTTCACAATCTTAATTTAGAATTTCTGAAAATTCACACCCTTATTTCGTGTCTTTTGGTGAAAAATATATTTTCCAAATTTTTTGAGATTTTTAAACAAATGTTTAGAGGTAGGGCACGACCTTTAAAGTACCCCAAAGTGTTAAAAATTCAGTAAGTCCTTGAATTTTAAAACGAATAGTAAAAACTTAGCAACGATGATGTAAAACTACCATGTGAGCAGTAGGAAGCCTGAAAACAATTTTAATTTACCTCCAACTTTGCCAAAACTCATCCCTTAAAACACTCAAAAGTAATGTTCAAGTGTCTTTTCTGAATTTTATGAAAGTAAAATAAAAAATTAAGTGACAAATTATATACAAAAATTTAGTATACAAATATAAAAAATAGTCCCCTTAAAATAAACAGTTTTCCCCTTTTCACCCCCAATAATCTATAAAAAATTACATTTTCTTTCTTTAAAACTTTTTCATTCAACATACAAATATTATATATATTCATATGTTCAATATATATTATACATATACATTGAAAGAAAAAGTCTTAAAGAAAGAAAATGTAATTTTGTATGGATTTTTAAGGGTGAAATGGGGAAAAATGTTTATTTTGTGGGGACTATTTTTCATATTTGTATAATAACATTTTTTATATAATTTTTCACTTAAATTCTCATTTTACTTTCAGAAAAGACACTTAAAAATTACTTTTTGTTGATGGTAAATTGAATTCTTTTTTAATGTTGTCAGGCTTCGTGCTACCCACATGGTAGTTTGACATCATCATTGTAAAGTTTTTACGATTCTTTTTAAAATTCAAGGACTTACTGAATTTGTAACACCTTGGGGCACTTTGAAGGTAGTGCCCTACCTCTAAACATTCTTTTTAAAATTTCCAAAAAATAGGCAAATTTTTTTTACCAAAAGACACAAAATGAGGGGGCGAGACTTTAAAAAATCAGAAAATTAATTTTTTTGGACCACCCTAGTGACCATCCTAAATTCTAATTTTATTAGTTCCGTACAAAAAGTACCATATAACACAGCCCTACAAAAAAAATGTTCTGTGCACGAGACAAGACCACCGCATCTATATGTTTTTGGAGTCGCTAAGTCCGGATCCGGGGTCCATTTTTCTCCATCAGGTCAGGGTCAAGGTCACTTTGTGATTTCAAGGTCAAATCAAGATTAATCCACGAATGTGGGCCAAGATGCCGTTTCTGTATGTTTTTAAAGGTCCCTGAGTCCGAATTCGAGGTCTGTTTCTCTTTATCAAGTCAGGGTCAAGGTCATTTCAAGGTTAAATCGATGAAAAAACCTTTGAACAGACATTATTACTACGTCTATGCGTTTTTGGGGTCGCTGAGTCCGAATCCGGGGTCCGTTTTTCTCCATCAGATCAGGGGTCAATGTCAATTCAAGGCCATTTTAAGGTCGAATCAAGATTATACCACGAATGTGGTCCAAGATGCCGTTTCTGTATGCTTTTGAGGTCCCTGAGTCTGAATTCGAGGTCTGTTTGTCTCCATCAAGTCAAGGTCAAGGTCATTTCAAGGTTAAACTGAGGAAAAAACCTTTGAACAGACACAATTACTACGTTTATATGTTTTTGGCGTCGCTGAGTCCGAATCCCGGGTCCGCTTTTCTCCATCAGGTCAGGGTCAAGGTCATTTCAAGGTCAAATCAAGATCATTCCACGAATACGGGCCAAGATCCCATTTATGTATGTTTTTGGAGTCCCTGAGTCCGAATTGTAAGTCTGTTGGTCTTCATCAGGTCTGGATCAAGGTCATGCCAAGGTCGAATCGAGGAAAAAACTCGAAAGCCAATAAAATTGAATACGTTTTATACAACTAACACTACATCTGCGTGGTGATACTTGAATGCTTCAAGACCTGCTACCATGAAGGACACTGTGAATGATGACAACTGCTTCAAAAGAAGATGTGTAGAATGATTCGCTTTCCAGTCCGTCATGGTAACGAAGCCAGCGATGGTGCGCTGCCTTGCAGAATGGCATTAGGGTGTGAGAATGAAGCCGTAGTGTGTCTGACGACGAGTTGACATTTTCCTCGTCAAAGTCAGAAAGCTCTCATACTTAGACCTGAGGAGGTATGAGAGTTATCACCCTCAGGACGGCGGACTCACCTGCGATCGGACCAGGATGACTAGCGCGTGGGTACTTAAATCTACTATGGGACCTAAAAAAACAAACATAACACAACTTCAAACACTACAAATAAACAGACTTCAGGGTCTTCATTAAAAGCAAATCTAGCAAGTTCTTCATCTGAACACTACTGTAACAAAAATGTTGATGCATTTTGTTACGTATGTGCTAAGTATCACCTATCAGCTGACCGAAAACATATATCCGATTAAGTAAAAAATATTTACAAAAACTGTTTTGGATTTGAGATTTATAACCAAGATAAAAAATT
>CAKNWW010303199.1:0-12534 GCA_932074435.1 Andricus kollari | reverse complement strand
TGTAAGTAGAAAGATATAATTTATAATTTGTTGACAAAATTTTTTTTTTTTCAAATGGGGTTTTCGATTGTGTTTCGAAAAAGGCAAAAGATAGAACTGTTGTGTTTGAAGAAAAAGAAGCACTATTCAATTTCTTATGAAAAAATATACTTTTAAAATTTATTTAGAAAAATTCCAGGGCCCAAACACGTTCAGCGAGAAGAATTGATAGGCAATAGTAGAACCCGGTTCCTTAATTACAACCACATTTACAACTGATGATATAACGAAATACGATTGTGTACTAAAAAATGTAATCCTCAATTTCTTGTTGCAGAGTTAGGTTCACAGTCCGAGTTTCTTTCTAATAGCGACCCTAATTCTGATGTTCCCGTTTGTGAACATTTTTCTTCTCCTGCCAGACATTCTCCAGAGGCAACTCTTTCTTTTGCCATAGCGGGTTTTTCTACCGGTTCTCGACCACCTGTCACGTCCCCTATTCGTGCCAGGTTTAGGTCTCCTTCTGCCAGACCTCATTCTTCTGCTGGATCTCCACCATCTGCCGAGACTTCTGTTCGTACTAGGTTACCGGTTCCTGCTCTCAGGCAAACTTTCCCTCGGGTACTTGGATATAAATTTGATGAACTCAGATTAATTCGACTTATTCCCCGGAAGAATCCGAACCGGATATTCGAACTTCGAAGATTCTTTTTTCCTCCTGACAAATCAATTCGATTGAGAAACCAACAACATGTCCTTATACCCATGCCAACCGAAGAACAAATTGTATTATCAACGTCAAATGGTGACGTCTGTGCAATATTGAAAAAATTACCAGCCAGACAGCAGATTTTTCGAGCACTATTTGAACATACTTTGCTGAGGGCAAAAAGGGGGAAAATAAACATGGACAGCGGTGAGGTTGAAGAAATGACCGCTGAAGAAATCGCGGAATGTCCAGTAGGCATCCATATCTCAATCAAAACAGTTTTTAAAGTATTTCTGGTGTGAACAACACTTTTTTACGCCGCTGACCTTTCAAAATTAAAGGAAATGCCGGTCGATTTTTTCCAAACTGCGAACTTTTCTTCATTACGTTCAACTCTATTGTAGCACATGAATATTATATTTATTTCTGTACTTCGGTCTGGGACTGCTTATTCAGATATTTCCAAATAATGTACACATTTTATTTTTCTTGATTACTTGAATGATTGTTCCTTATTTTGCACTAATTTTAATTCTGAGCTACCCTAAAAAATGTCTCATTTCAATAAATTAATATTATTTTAATTAATAATATGCATTGATTTTTCATGCGTGAGATAGTATAATTACCCCTATAAAAGAACTCGCCTTAACTTTTTTTTATTTCAACGAAATGACTTAAAATTTGTATCCCAATTATACACTTAATAATCTCACAGAAAAAACCAAATGTAATCTATGTAGCGATTTCAAAGAAATCTTTCTCTGCAACAAAAATTACCTTCGCGTGTTAAAATTTACGAACCAAATAAGAAATGATTACCATGTCAAGTCTACTGGATCTCGTTTTATTTCGATGCAAAAAATTCAACTGTATCTACTGAAAAATGAGCAGCAATAAAAATGCACTTCTGTTTTCTCTGCGCTCATAAGTAACTATACTCATATACAGGGTGTTTTTTAAAATCTTGACACATTAAAATATTTCAAGAAATATGCATCAAACGAAAAAAATGTCAGTCATATGCGATGGGTGGTTTATTGCCCCCAAACGAATGGCAAGAACGAAATTGTCAGATTCATGCGAGGCGCCAAGCCCGTGAACTCTAAGGGTGCTCGCATAAAGGCACGTTCACATACATAAAGTCGCTGCGCAACTGCCGGGGAAGCTATGAACTAAAACTGATTAACAAAACATTTGTAGATATTTTTTGAATGCACAATTTTTTGTTTTTCTATCTTGTTTCGCATCTTGCATTGTTTGATCGCAAAATAAAATTTTTGATTTTCATTATTTTTTGTGCGATCAAAATTTGAATTTTCAATTTTTCAAGAAAATTCAAGAAAAATTTTTTTAATATCGTGAATTGTTTTACTTAAAATTTGCATGTTCTTTTTTTTTTAAATGCTCTAACTTTTTTATTTTTATCTAATAGAGCTTGCTAATAAACTCGTACTTTCTTCTTACACCGTAAAAAAGTATGCTCAAGCACAATCCCATACGAGTAGTATTTCAAAAGTTATCTGGTATCTATTGAGATGAGAATGTAAAAATAATATTACTGATGATGTAATTTCAGATAAAATGGGAACGTTTTTATATTCTGTTGCACTGTATTATACTGAATGAATTTGTTATTGATCAAGGCTTCGGATGCAAAAAGGAGATATAGAACAATTTTGCTGGAGTGGGAAGACCCCTGAGCCCTTGAGAGCGACAAAGTCGAAACTTTTTTAATTTTTGTTGAAAAAATCACCCGGATACGGCCCGGTCAGTAAGACGTTACTAGAGTTAAATCTTTGGTTGTATTAATTTGACCAGACCTCTTTTGTTAAAGCTTATTATTATCACTTCAAAACAATAGTAGGTTTATTTTTAAAACTATTTCAAATTTTTCTCAGATAAAAACCTTCCAAGCATTTATCTTATGAAATATTTCAACGATTGATTTTGGTGGAAAAAATCAGGAAGTGTATGCAGGTATGTTTACAAATATTGGTCCGACAGAGGACAAGCGAGATAGAAGAATGCAAACATGTACAGATTCCCTATTTTTTAAGGCTTCTGTGACGCTTATGTAAAAAAAAATATTATTATAAACCATGATTTTCCTTATTTTATTTTTTTCGAATTTTAACATAAAACATCCTGCGCAATCGTATTTCACTTGAGTGGTACCAACAATCGGAGAAATGTAAATTACCATCTTGAGTCTTTCGCAATGATTGATTTTGGATCTCCAGACGATTATATCTCAAAGGAATTTCTTATTGAAAATTACTTCTGATTCAAAGAACTCTGAATCCTGAAAAGCAAATATCAGTTCGCGACGGGTCAAGAGGAACTCATTCTACTTCCAAAGGTTGCATTATTTGTTAACTTTAACAATAAAATTGTAAGGGCTGTTTTCAATATCCTGCTGGCATTGGAACTACGTCAATAATCGGTTACGATTTTCTGATCAGGACGCCGTAAATAGCAAACCGAACTGATTTTCAATGATTACCTGCATTATTGAAACTGCTCGATATGCGACATGCCTATAGAATGAAATTAGGACTATAATTTTTAAGAAATTCGTAGAGTTATGTGAGAGCTTTTAGGATTTAATTGCTAGAAGAATAATACGGGAAAAGAGAAATTTTACACAACATCCAGCTTAAGTTCATTTATGTGTTACACCTTGCGTTTTAAATACCTTGGAGCAATTTAAAATAGAAATATAAAATTGTGACGCTAATGTAGACGTGCGGTCCTACGGACCGACATATGGCTTTCAATTAAAATTACTCACCAATTATACGTAGGATCACACGTTGTATGTCTACTTCGGCGAAAGCACAACTAAAACTAAGCTAATCAGAATGTTCTTCACTTCCAACCCTGGCCCAATCAGAATGCCTCATCTACCCGCAAAAAATGTAAAAGTATAGTTTTAAAAAATTAAAAAAAAAATTAAACGTATTTTAAAAAAATCTCTTTAAGTATATACATTGGATTTTTAATGCTCTCTGAATTTCACCACAAAAAAATGTATTTGAAAACATGCAATAGCCGCATGAAAAACATGAACTTTAAATTTTGAAAATTATCAAAATTAAGGCATGTTTATTTACACAAGTATCAGGTATAAAAATTATACATTCTGTAATTCGTATGACTTAGATTAGCAGTATCTTCAATTTGGAAGATTTAGAACTCAAAATTTGACTTTTGATTTTCAAAATCATCAGAATTTCAGCAAACCCGCAAAATTAAATACATCTTAATTTTGAATCTTCAAAATGGTTAAATCGGCTGGTTCAGAAAGGTCTGTCGCGGCCAATAGAAAACGATAATTAATTTTTTCTTTAATTTAAAAGCCACCAAATAAGCATAGTTTTTGTATTTGTGCTACCTATCATTTGCTCTATTTATATCTGGTACACTACTGACGCTACAGGATACTCCATGATTCGTTTTGATTTAGTTTGTAATTTAATTTGTTTTCGCTGATTTGTTCTGAAATTTTAATTTTTTTCTACATGTAACCCCTTGCTCGAAGTTAACATCATCGTCGTGTGACATCGCAGAAGGTTGAAAAAATCATCAAGACGCAGAAAAGACTCAGCCAACTCGCCACTCCAACCAAAACCTTGACTCTACCATTTGAATTTACCCGCCAGTTCCCCCATAAGTCGCTGCTGCCAAGCTAACATCTGCAAATCTCAACAGGATTTCTCGGTCAACACGACATCCACTTCATCTTCATTTGAGGCTATTCAAATGACCAATTAGAGTGGAGCAAGGTGGATGCATTTTTTGGCATTTTAAAGTTTTGAAGAGAATTGACAAAATCCCAGCTGAATTTAAAATGATACTGTGATTTGCCTGTTATTAATCGTAAATGATCTGATAATAAATTTAACTTTTTTGTTTGTTTAGAATAGATGAATTAAGCATGTGCACGTATAAATATTTTCAACCAACTTCACACCGTAATTATAATTTATTATTAATTAATCATAAGCGATTTTAGTTCATTATATGTTGAAAAAATTTCAAAATCCAAAAAAACTATATCTAAATCTAATCTCTAATATCCGGTTCCTACGACCAAGTAGTTGATCTTTCAACTAAAAAAATACGAATTTTGAACAGAACAGCTGAATCCTATACCAAAACAGATTGATTTTTAACTGAACTTTTGGTACGAAACCTTTATAATTTCTAAACACTTTAATGCCCTACAATGTCTTTCTTAAAATTTGCGACATTTTTGCAATACCCCTTTTATTTTCGATCAATTAAATTAGCGTACATCGACCCTTATACACTAAATTATTATCTTTTTAATGTCGAGACTTTCCCCTTTCTGATAAATGTAATTAGCGTACCTCGACCCGTATACCTTGAATTGTGATACATTTTACAATGAGAACCTCTTTTTGAATTTACCTTCGAGAAACCCCTATATATCTATTTTCGAACCTTTTTTGTTCAATATATTTTTGAAACCCGTTTTGTAATCTCAAGAATCCCCTTTTATCCGCCATATTCTTATATGCACGTTGGTAATATTTTGCGTACCCTATTGTGCTATTACATTTATATATTTTATAGTTCTGTATTGCGACCCCTTTAATTATTTGCCGAACGGAAAGCCACTTACTTACTTGTTAAATGAAAACTCTTATACTTGTCGCGTTATTATATATCTGCTTATGATATTTGTATATTTTTTCCCTTTATTATGTGTAAATTTGAATTCCGAACTGCGATTTCCTTTTGCTTATCGGCTGAATTAATACCCGTTTCGGCCAAATTGTTTAATTGCGATCCCTTCTTCAGTTTTCTTTTTCCACGCCCAAATTTGAAATATTCACGCCGAGTTAACTTAAACTCAAGCAAAATCAATTGGAAATTGATACCTGGTCGAAAACAGAATCCACTTAAGAACTGTCATCCGGCAGGAGCCTCGAGAGGGAAGGCCTGTTGCCATAAAAAACCCCCTCGAGGACTAGGGAGTTTAACTCCGCTACTCGGTACCGCCGTCATTCTGGGAGGGTCATCCTTTATTTGAAATATAAAATCACTAATGCAGGCAAAATTCTCTTTCAATTTATTATCAGGAACTCTCAGGGCCGGCTGGCCCGGTTGTCACACTAAACCACTGATACTTACACAATCACGGCTAGGCAGTCGTGAATAAACACTGCAGGACACACTCAGTGTGGTACGCGTCGTGCATGCCGTAACTCGCCATAGACTACAAACAATATTATAAAACTGACTAGGAAAAATGGCGAGTTATAGGAGGACGCTGTGTTAGGAACGCGCCTTCACGAACGTGAAACGTGCCTTTTGCGGTATCCTCGATGGTTTAGGTTGTTGGGGAGGGTCGTACGTTCCAATCACATTCAATTTCGCGCTCGTAATAGTGTTTTTGTGTGAGGGGTAATTGAAAATTTCGCGTAGGAGCTGGCTAGCGGTCGTGAGTGAATTTCGACAAACGAAGCCCTTCAGCATGTCGGCGATCTTGTATGCCATATAGTGTTACGCATATGGCGCCATGTTGAAAAAATTCTGATCAACCCTAATAGATAATTATAGCGAAAAAACTATCAATTCGCGACAATTCATTTTAATCGATTTATCGGGCGAAATGAAATAATTTAGAAATAAAATTTCAAAGAAATACTCGATATAAGCTAACGGTCGTTAAATTGTTCGGGGCATTTCATTAGGCCTTTACGTTATTGTTCTGAATAATAAGATCGACGAATTGTGCTTTAAATGGTCGATACATTCCAAGGGCTACCCAGGTGGCATGACTGGGATTGTGTTGAGCAATTAGTATTTGTTTCTTTTACGGAATTATTTGTTATGTGTGAGGCAATATTGGCCCTTCAATGAATGAATTCCTTGTTCAGTCTCCCCCTAACCCTAACCCTTTCTATGTTGGGCTAGTGGGGAGTAAAAGAATATAAATATTCATGGGTAGTAGCTTCAACTAAAATATAATCTAATATCTTTTGGTCGTTTAGGGTCTTAATGTTTAAACGATCTGGCGCTCTTCAGGCAAAATACAAAATCGATTTAACTTCAACTAATTCTATAAATTCTGATTCAGTATTGGCTTAGGTATGGCCAGTAGAAAATAAAAGGAAGGATGTCTAAATGGCCTATGCTTTGGTTAATAATCAAGGAACTTTAGAAAAAGCAGAGCGGCCATTGTTTTTGGATTTTAAATGTTGTGAATTGAAGTTTAAAAAGTTTTTAATTGAAAAATTTGTAATTAAAACGCTGAACACTTTTAACACTTTTAACGCTTTTCAAATGAATAATATAAAATCAAGGCAATGGTCGTGCCAACAATTTGAAAGTTTTTTTTTTAAGTTTGCAAATTACGGTAAATAATTATTTAACAATGTTTCTTGTAATTTAGTTTTTCATACTGTCGCTTCTAACCAATTATCGAAAGAATGTGTTGTTTTAAAAAAATGGCTTCAACTATTTCAGCCATAGAAAAATTTACTTTTAAACTTAGAAGCAGTAGAGTTCTAGAGAGTATATTCGATAATGAGAGAAAATTCAATTGCAAAAAGCAACGAAAACAATATCTTGTGTCTTCTAAGCTCCATTTTAAAAATCTTTTATTTGAAAATATGTTACATTCTTAGTGGTCATCATGAAACGTCATTAGAAATTACAGGTGTTAATATCTTGACCCTTAGTTTTAAAATATATATGCATAAACGTGGGGTTAACATAAAGACCGAGCGTTAAGCGCAAGATCTGACAGACGCACGCGTTTTTTTATTAATCGTGTGAAGAATTGTCGTTCACACGATATACTCTAAAACTCATTCTGACTGGGATTTGGGTGCCTACTGAACATTCCGAGATTTCTTCTGTGGTCAATTCTTCAACCGCACCACTGTTCATGTTTATTTTCGCCCGCCTTGAACCAAGATAACCACCTATATATATTCCACGGAAAACCGTGTGTCCGTTTGATTTTTTTTCTAATATTGCACAGACGTCGCCATTGGACGTTGACAATACAATTCGTTCTCTGGTTGGCATGGGCAGAAGGTCAGAAGTTTTGGTTCTCAATCGAATTGGTGTGTCAGGAGGAAAAACGTAGCTTCGAAGTTCGAATATCCGATTCAAATTATTCGCGGGAATAAGTCGAATAAATCTTAGCTCTTCAAATTTATATCCAAGTACGCGAGAAAAAGTTTGCTTGAGAGGTGGAGACCTGGACCTAGCACGAACAGGAGGCTCGGCAGTTGGCGGAGACTCGGCAGAAAAATGTGATCTGGCAGGAGAAGAAGGAGGAGTTCCACAACCAGGAAAATTAGGATTAGGGTCACCATCAGGCGAACGTTCGGACGGTGAACTTGATTCTGCAACATGAAATAGAGGAATTGCATTTTTTCAAAGTACATATAGATCAAAAATTTTGATCTAAAAACTGTTTATTAATTAACACTTTGGTTATGAGTTTTTACTTCTTTTAGAATTACATACCTTGATGATTCTCATGTTCGCTACTCTTCCCAAAAATTGCCAAAAAGTCCCTTGTTTTGGGCGGCGTAACTGATGATATTTCTGTGAAAAGGCAAAAAATATTGACGGATTCGATATGTTACAAATAAATTAAAACCAGTAAAAGCGTAATTTGATTATTTTATTTCGTAAAAGTCGGTTGCGAATATCTAGACAAATTGCGAAATGAAAGTTTGGCAAATTATTCTAAAAGATTTCTATATTGTTTTATTGGGACAATTATAAATAGGTTACGTGGCTGATTTAAATCCCCTGCAAATACCAGATTTTTAGTTTTTCTCTCTAAGAGATATTTTTCTTCGGAAATGTTGAAAATTACCAGCTGTTTAAAAGTCAATTTTTTCAGGTATGAAGTTTTCTTTGAAAAAAAAACGGTAAAACTCTGATTAAGATAAATAAGTCCTGAAGGCTATCCAATTATTATACTTAAGGAGCAAATAAATTATATCAATAATTATAATGGTTTATTATCAAATAGTTTGAATAGTTTTTTGCGTTTTTTGGTTGTATAACAGATTTTCCAAGACACTTACTAAAAAATGTTAAGATTATTTTATTCTTTACTTACCAATAGCATTAAGAATGACGTCCAAGGTTAAGAAAAGAGTACAAAGAATATTCATTTTTTCAAAATGTATAAAAAAGCGATAAACGCAGAATTTTAAGAACAGCGTGACTAGTGAATACTCTGATGTTTCGTGTATATATGTATACTGTTCTGTGATATTTGTTTTCCCTGTTCTCAAGCTAAATCGGGGATATGGATATCATTATTATTATTAATTCAAATTTAATAGACCTGGCAGTAAAATGATGAAATTATATTATTATAAATTTAGAAACTCAGTGACGAATATTTTTTAGGCAATTCTTTTACGCAGTTAAAATTCGTTCAAGGTTATACGGTAGGTAAGGTCTTAAGGAATATTAATAATGTGGCACGTGGCCCGCATACATGTTCCCCCGAACGCGCGGTGCGTATATGCGTATGTATGTGTGGTTCAAGTTTGCCTGATGACTGATGCCTGATGACTGTGTGTGAACAGCTGCGCGTGTTTACACACTTTTGGTTTATGTTTAAAAATCGGTGTGTCAACAGTCCTTGAGGGTTTGAATTCTCCGAGTGGCGAATTTATGAAATATTATAATATAAATTGCACCAATACAATTTTTATTTTTATATTTAAGTTTGAAATTTTCAGGAACTGTTTGTAGAAAATCCGAACGTTAGCTGCATCAGGTTACATCATGTCTTCAAATCCAATAGAAATGATTCACTCGACCCTGCCCGTTTACATTTGGAGTGAGGTCATATTGCGTTCGATTTAAGTGAAGGCCATTTAGAACCAGACTCAGAACCACACTTAAGTGGGAGTTCCGTTTTCATGATATCCATTTTAATCGGATAAAAAAATTCCCGGTTGACAAAAAGTTTTCAAGGTCATTGAAATTACAAAATTCGAGCTCTTAAAGCTTGACGTTTTTTCTTTTGTTGTAAAAACTAAGCCGTTATAATGCCAATTTTTTAATCCTGACCTTTACAAATTGAACAGTTCAATGATTTTAATTGGTTTTGGTAATAATAATTGTTTAATTTTATATTTACATCAAACTTCAAAACTTCCATTTGCAAATTAAAAATTTTTGCAATGGAACAATTTAAATCATAAAAATGAAAACTTAAATTAAGCACTCGAAAAATGTAACAATTCAAGAGATTTCTGTTTTAAACAATTCAGTTTTAAATTGTGCAGTTTTCAGTATTTTATTCGAATGTCTCATTTTAAATAAATAGGCAAATATTGCTGAATGTTATAGATTTTATTTTATTTTAATTTGAATGATATCAGATTTAGTCGGTTAAAACTATAATGTTTTAGACTGAAACAATATTTGAATAGGATTTTTTATCGAATTCAAGCATTTTATTAATGAAGATATTTAGAATCGTCTTGTAAAATTGTTCATCCCCGACCAGGAAAAAAATTTTTAAATCGAATTTACATTGGTGGTTGACAATGAAATTAGTTCTTCGGTCGGCATTACATTGGAATACCATGTTTGGTCTTCACGCGAATGGGTTTACTGGATGGAAAAGTGTATATTCGAAGTTTGAATATCCAAGCCGGATTGTTGCTGGGTAAATCCAAGTATGACAGAAGAAGGATGCCTGGCAGGAGGAGACCTGAACCTGACACGAGGAGGAGGTTTGAGAGGTGGAGAGGACCATGCAAAATATGGAAATATAGATACATTCAACTTTTCCATTCTTCGTTGAAAATTTGTTAAATGAAAAATTCAACTATTTGGTTAGAAACTTATGTATTCTGTTGAAAAAATCAAGTTTTTGTTATAAGAAGTCATTTTGCGTTTGGCTGAATTACAAATTATTAAATTTTTTGTTGAGAATTCATCTTTTTGATTGAAAATATAACTATTTAGTTCATTTTTTTATTTACCTCTTCCTAATTCATATACACCATCATTGATCTTCCGACTCCGGTCCTACAAACGCAGTAACTAGTAAATAGTTACGTGCGACATAACAAATTCGATACGTTCGACGCAACACATTTCTGAATAAAAATGGACCCTCGTTAGTTTTAACTATTCAACTACTTGGTTGAAAATGTTGATGAGTCGGATTCTGGTAAATCTCAATCGACACTTTTGGAACTGGGTTTCATCAAACTCACTCTACCCCAGAAAAGAGATATGACAAAGGGGGGTGGGGGCTGCTGGAAATACTTTTAAAGTAACAGTAGCGATAATTCCAAAATTTTTCTAGATATCGATTTAAAGGCTTTAGTTTCGCAAGAAATCCTGTAGGATTTGGAATAAAACTTCTTTAACTTAGATATCGTAATCTCCCCCTTTTGTATGATTCGAGCAACATTTTCAATATCTGTAATGTACCGCTTGGACTGATGGTATCAATCACACTCAAATAAATAAAAAACCTCATTTCTCCCATTATTGATTTTAATCTAATTTACCTTTCTATCATTTGCCTGTCAATGTTAGAAAAGAATATAGATTTTGAATATCTTCATGGAAAACCAATTCAATACCTTATCGGATCGAATATATCTAGCATATTCTCAGTTCCCATTTTCTACCTATTATCCTTTTTATATACAGACCAATTTTTTTGTTCCCATTACATTCTTATGTTACCACCTTGATATAATATGCGCATATGAAAATCAACTTAAATCTCTCAATAATAATTTATAATTAGTATATGTACTGTGTAAACTCTATTTTTTATTTACGCATGACATGCGCAGTTAGAAGGGTATCATTTGTTCACATCTAAATTTTGACGTGCACAGTAGCACAATCTTCAAAAAAATTTACTGAAAATTATAGATATATTATAAATAGATAAACTTTTTTTTTACGGTCTGCTATCCCAGAAAAATTGTCTTGCTTATCGCTTTGCCTTCTTCGCTTCGCTCGCTTCTCCTCGCACGCATGTCCCTATCTTTCACCTTGCCTCGCATTGCTAACCTCTGCCCTTACGGTTACTATCTAATACTTATCTACTAATTATTTACAATATTTACGATTTCGCTTATATTTACTTCCTCTCCCCTTTACAATATTTCCTTTTCCATTCCTCTTCCCCATTCCTTCTCTTCTTCTCCGTCTCACCCAACACCTCCTTCACTATATGCAATTAACCTTTTATCCCTTCTTTCATGGAGTAATACCTCCATGATCATCTCACTCCTTTCCTCTTTATGGCAATCCTCGAGCCAGCGTTTCGCCCTTGCATTCCTTTACCCTCTCGCTCTCTCCTCCCCTTCTGCCTTCTCTCTCTCCATGCGTTCCTTTTTACCACCTCATGCACCTTCCTCCGCTCCTCATGCATCCTGCTCACTTCATCCCTTTCCAGCCCATTCCTTTTAAAATACCTTTCTCTTTCAACCTCCATCTTCCCCTCTCCTCTTTTTTCTCTTTCTCTGATCAACGCTCCTTAACCAGCTTACTTCCCCTCTATTCAAAAATTTGTTACTAATACTTACACGCCCGAATCTCTGTTCGAATCCCTTATTTCTGCCACCTCCTTTCCTGAACACCATAACCTTGGACTTTTCCGCATTCAGCTCTAACCTTTTCTCACCTATGTATCTTCTTAACCTCTTCATCATCTCCTTCAAGGTCTTCTAACTTCATACCAGCATCACTGTGTCGTATGCATCGTCTGTGTCTCTCCATATATCTCCCTTACTCTCTCGGTCAGGACTCTCGCCACTCCCCTCTCCGCCATCCCCTTCCAGAAGCTC
>CAKNWW010303069.1:0-14070 GCA_932074435.1 Andricus kollari | reverse complement strand
TGTCACTTATTACCTATTTATTTTTGTTACTCAAGATAACGTACACGCTGCTAGAATTGTACCGACTGACTGACATTCGCTGACTGGCCCGCTCTCACAGACACACACATCCTCACTAATCTACATACACTACAAGTTCCATGCCTCCCAACTCTGCGTACTCATTGATAACGCCGGAGTATTTCTTATATAATTCAAGGTCCCTTCGGAGACGTCTTTCCATCTAGACGAGAGCCCGACAAGCTGCCGATATTGATTCCCTAGATTCGTAGAGCGATCCTTTAAGGGTAGTCGAACGATGTGTTGACCCTCGTGACAACGTTGAAAAGTGGAGGTAAATAGCTACTCACACTCCTCCTCGGCTACACTATGTTCTGAAACTGATAAAGGTACGACTTCCTAGACGAAAAATCTCCTCAGCAAGTTCAGTAGTTCATAATCTACTGTACTTTGCAAGCCCACGAGAGACTGCACTAATGTAGTGAACACCCTTGATATAAGTATCGAAGGAATCCAACCCAGCAAAGTTTGTTGAACCGTTGAAATCCCCGAAATCCCCTTTTTTAGTCCCTCCTCAATGACATAGGAGTCAACTTCAGCCCCTAAAATCATTTCCATGATTCCCAGTCATTGATATGTATGCTTTCAGGTGGTATATATGAAGTGAGTCTAGATGAATTAATTGCTCTTACCATAAAAGTTGTCTGACGATTAGTTCTGGAGCAAACCTTTATTTGGACTAGTTCTCTGGTCTTGCCCACACTGAGCACCGACATGATAGCTGGTTGTCTCGGAAGCCTCAATCCCTGTACAAGCGACTCAGATATGAAGGATGCTTGAGCCCCCTGGTCCAACAGTACTCGAGTTCGATGACGGACTCAGTGGAGCTTGGTAGTGATTTGTTATCCTGGGAAGGTAAGTGTAGCATGGTATGATGCATTGCGGTACAGATCTGACACCGCTTTGCAGAAACACAACTGCGCAGCATGTGCTTTCCAGGCAGTTGAAACACAAACCATTTTATTTACTCTGTTGAAGATACTTAACCGTTTAAGGACGAGTACTATCCTTGATAGAAGATGAACCAATCGAAGATGAGGCCATGTTCTCCACGGCTTCCAATGTGCTGACCTTGCCTGTCAGAAACTAGTTGAACAAATCGAATCTGGGGGTAATTATGTCAAGGCACCTACGATTTCACAGGTGTCATTGAGCAAAGGGCAATGTTCTGTTGACCTTTCTCTGCGCATTGATTTAAGAGAGAACAACTTTGAGAGATAGTTGTTCAGTAACAATCGAATATTGTCATAGCGCTTCACTAAGGTCTGCCAGGCCCCCACAAAAATATTTGCATTAGTATGAATGCTGACGATCAATTGAGCAAATTCTCCAGTCGCACTCACTTTGAGGTAATGCAACTTCTGAACAGTTGTCAAGTCTGTGTCTTTTCGCATCATTAAATCGAATAAATCGCGGAATGTAGGCCACTCCGTCTAAACTTTTGAGAATTTTAGTAGTTCCAATCGCGGAAAGGCGTTTATGAGTAACCGTAGGTGCTACGGTCTCCTTTTGTTCCGCCACGGTGGGACGAAATGAAAAAAACGATGTTAAAAATAACCTGTAAGTCACGATTCTTCATCGATTTTCAATTTTCTTCTTTCAAGAAATTCAGCATTAAATTCTCAAGAAATCTGTTGAGGATTCTTTTTAAATTTTTTTTTGTTTGAATTTTTATAGAGCTGCAAAGAGCGAAACGAACCAAATTTTCTTGCGATTCTCTTCGAATCTCATTGTCTGTGATGCACATTGATATATTTTTGTCATCTGATAAAATTTGTTAAATTTATCAGCAATTATTATAAAAAAATACATGATTTGAACAGTTTTAGGCAGAAACGAACCGAATTTTCTTGCGATTGTCTACGAATCTCATTGCCTGTGATGCTCATTGATTTATTTTTTGTCGTCTGATATAATTTGTTAAATTTATCAACAATTATTATAAAATAAATGCATGATTTGAACTGTTTTAGGTAGAAACGAACCGAATGTTCTTCCGATTGTCTTCGAATCGCACTGCCTGTGATGTACATGGATGTATTCTTGTCATGTGATATAATTTGTTTTTATCAACAATCGTTATAAACAAGTGCATAATTTGAACAGTTTTAGGCAGAAACGAACCGAATGTACCAAATGTACACTGGAATGCCCAGATCATGGATTTGTTGATTCATATTTATATTATTCGTTGATGAAGTTAACGAATTATATCAGGTAACGAAAATAAATCAATGAGACTTAAAGACAATCAGAAGACAATTCGGTTCGTTTCTGCCTAAAACTGTGAAAATCATGCATTTGTTTATAGTAATTGTTAATAAATTTAACAAATTATATCAGATGACAAAAATACATCAATGTGCATCACAGGCAATGAGATTGAAAGAGAATCGTAAGAAAATTCGGTTCGCTTCTGCCTAAAACTGTTCAAATCATGCATTTGTTTGTACTATTTGTTGATAAAGTTAACAAATAATATCGGATACCACATTTTCAAGATCAAATTTCACCTCGTTGCTCTGAACGAGCGATTGCGATGCATGAAGATACTTCACATATTGGCTATTTGTTGCAAATATTTTGTTTATAACAAATGACTTGAAATGTCAACAAATCTTTTTTCTTCCACCGACTTTTTAATCCCGAGAATTAAATAGAAACATTAAAAAAATCAACTTTTTTTTTGCTCTTTGCAGCTCTATAAAAATGTAAAACAAAAATTCAAAAATAGGCCTTGAAGTATTTCTTAAGAATTTAATGCTGAATTTTTTGAAAGAAAAAAATTGAAAATCGATGAACAATTTTGACCTACAGGTTATTTTGAATATCGTTTTTTCATTTCGCCCCACTGCGCAGAAAGAACATCGAACCTGTCTAAAAAGCCCATCATGTAGGGCTTAGCCCCCAGGTATTTTTCCTCGCAAGCAGTAAAATGGTCCTCTGCAAAATAAGGCTTATTTTTATGTAGTTTACGAACCACCGCAAGCTGATCGCGATTCGCCGAAAATTTATCCCAATTTTTCTCGAGTGTAGTTAATCGTGCAAGAACCTGATTTTTGCTAAGATTGTCTTTTCCGAGTTTACGTAGATTTATGGGGGCGTTACAAATTATTTCAAAAATACCCCCCTGTACCTCAATGGTATTTTCTACCGTTGCCATATTGAACGATAAAATTAGTACGTATTGTTTATGTTAAGAGAAAATGTCAAGTCTATTGCTCTCCATAGGAGTCCGAAAGGACATTTCAGGAGCACGTGGTAGCAGCAGAAAGAGCAGCTGCTGCTGCGAAGTAAAGGACGAGGTGAGACGTTCGAAATCGGATGGATAATGTCTATAGTACACTTAATAGTGTGAGTCCATCAACCCCACTTAACGCTCCCATCTATGTGAGTCACAATATATGGTGGCTGCCGCCAGCTCCCCACGCCCCAATACTCCTGGCCACTCCGTGTTCCTACCTCTGTCCCTTTTCCGGAAGTCATACCATTGTCCAGTCTGCATCTGCTCTTCGGACTACTGTGGCGGTTTGAACTGGAAATATTCAGTTTAGCACTGAAGCGACGCCAAGATTCGAAGTTTTTTCTTTTTGTATAACAGAACTTTTTGCACACACTTTTTTATCCTTTTTCCACTTCACCATCGCAGTCCGGCTCGAAGAACCAAATGTTTGCGATTCAAACCAGATAATTGATCCGACGGTGAATTTAGGCGGGAAGGGCGAAAAATAATGCTACGTTTAACACAGAAACGAGTAAAAATTTATTGTGCCCATTTTCAACATGAAAATAGATATCTGGAACAACATATTATAATAGTAAATCAGTAAGAAGAGACACAGTTAGTAATGTTACTAATTAATTAAAAGGCACACATTTAGTAACGAAAAACTACGGAGAAGGGTTACGTTCGTACATAAAAGTGACTCGGACCGTGCCTTGAGCATTACCAACTGTCCGCCCACCCCTCCAGGTACTTAGTCCCCCAAAATGGGGTATGTACAGAAACACCAGGGCCGTACGCGATTCGAGATCACGCGTGACCACGACAAAAAACATAGAATAAGAACTATATGAACGAAAATATCTCCAACACTATGAGAAGTTGAATCGAAAGCTTTCCAGTAGTCAATACAGGCCATTGACAGGACGCGCTGATGAGATGCAGCGTCTTTACAGGCGCACCTGTCAATTAGCAGGTTCTCTCGACATCCTGCTACACCTTTTTTCGAGCCACGTTGTTCCTACATCTCACGCCACACCGGCTCAATTCGCCGAACAATCCTGTTGTTTAGGACAGCGCTAAAGATCTTATACAGTGTGTTCAAACGAGTTATTGGTCTGTAATTCACTGGATTGGACAAGTTGTCTTTTTTCGGTAGGAGTATAGTGCGTCCTAATACCAGCCACTGCGGAATAGGCGTTTCCAACTATAAATATGAGGTGAATATACTGGCCAAATATTGGTGTGTAGAAGTCAACTTCTTCCACCAGAAGTTCTTGATACCATCTGGTCCTTCAGCGGAAAAGTTCTCCGTGCCTTTAAGTCCTTCTTTCACCTTTTCGGCAGTGATTGATGGACATTCCTCCTGAGATGTTATGAGGTTGTCGCAAAACTCCTTGAAGCGGATGATATTATCAGTATCTTCTTTCAACTACCATGTCTTTGGGCTTGGGTGGATTTTTAACAGTAACAGGGTGATCACTGAAGAGGCGAGATGGGTCAGCGAGAAACTGTTGATTCTCCTTCATCCATCTCTTCCTCTCCTGTATTCTCTGCCTTGCGTCAGATAACACCCGGATTGTGTCAACAATGTGCTGCTTGATTATCAGCAGCTTTGCCTTGTTCAGTGTATGATTTAAGATCCTTAGTTCTTGAGCAAACTTTCGAACCCTTTCCGTGAACGGCCTAACAGATGTTATGTAGTCAATCACACACTGAATACGAGACGCATTCTGCCTTGAGCATCCAATCTTCTTGTTCAGTTGATACAAGCGCCTTTTAGTCTTGTGATCCATTATCGGTTTTAAGCCTTCGATTTGAACCAGCCAATGGTTTCGCAGCTCCATAAACAGAAAAATTGATGGTCCAGATGTCGGACTCCTTCAAGATATCCTCACTAAGGGGGCATCTATTTCAGCCAGATCTTGGGGCTTATGAGGAACCTGTATGTCAATGTTCCTCCTTGTCCTGAAACCGCTATCATCTTTAGAAAGTATCTGCTTTCCGCGGTTGGTCTTAATGTCGCTTCCTCATCTTATTCTGGAGCTTGTTCAAGCAGCGTTTGGGGAAGCGCTCCGCGTGCATAAACATTTTCCTAGAGGTGGGCGTGTTGATTTCGCAAAGACTGATGCGAAACGCGCTGAAGCTTTGGGTGTTCGTGGCACCACTGATTGTGCATATGCGCCATAAAGCCTGCGCGAACAGGGATAATGCTGGCATGGTAGCAATCTAGCACATCATCCTTGAGTTGATTCGTCCACTCAATGGACGAATCAACTGTAGGGTGACCGGAACTGTTTTCCGACCGATTGTCGGGTGCTCTGCGCGTTCGATCCTTTTGAACCGCATCTATAACTTTTTGGTGGTTTGATGGTGTTATTCCTATCCCCACGAGCAGCTAGGGAAAGTGTTTGTGCGTCCTTGTAGAGCCCCGCATGCATTCAGGACCATCTCTGGACCATTGTCCGCGACTGCTTATTAATACCTTTAACCATATTCAGCAGAAATCCTTGGTAAAGGGATCGTCTATTCGCTATAACGCTGCTAATGGACGAACATTTTACTGTAATGTGACTCTTCTGATGCGGCAAATGTTACCCGCTACAATTTTAACACTGAGACGTCATATAATAATACCCGTAATTACCTACTGTAATAGTAGTAACAGTAGAATGCTAGTTAATATCTTACTTGTAATACAATGTAACTGACGAGCATGCAGAACAGCAACGGGTTAGATGTGAAGAGTAATCGGCACAATGGTTGACCACCTACAAATGATCGGCCACGTTGTTTGAACGATATATTCAAACAACGTGAAGATCGTAAAGAAAGAATTCAGTGGATCAGTTTTAATTTCTTTAATTTTCTAAATTTCCGTTTCAAAGTTATAAAATTCCATTTAATATCTGGTTTCTTTATTTCCAGATTGACAAGCAATAATAAAATAAAAGGACGGAATCTCTGCTATAGTTTAAAAATTGAGAGGCTTTTCAGTGGACGAACTTCTGCCTGGAGTTTTACTAATCTCCAGTGATCTTCATCAAAGAAACAATAGATTAGGATTTTTAAAATATGTTATTGAATGGGTGGATGCATGAAAAATAATTTCAAGCATTTGCGTTCTTAATTTAATAGTATCAGATAAAAATTGTTTTAAAATATAATCTGTTAATGTGTGAAATAAACATGAAGTTCATGGCTAAATAATTACCATTCAAAATATAGAGATCAATTATTTCCTTCTTCATCTTCATTATTGACTATTCCTTGTTAGCATATTATAGATTTTGTGGGAATATAAGTATTAGCAATACATTTTTTATGCAGTTATTATTAGTCAGAAAGAAGTTGTTAAAGGCAAGAGAAAAAAATTATATTCTTCAACTTCTATCATGGCTATATGGAATGGCGTGATTATATTTGATCATATGCAGTAGGGTAACCCTCAAGTAAATTGCCAAAATATTATTGTTTCATACTTCTGCCTCCACACACAAATTTCGTTCCAATGAAGACTGTACCAAGCTTACAAATTCCATCTCGTAGTTGTCATAATCGGCTGTCTTGGTGGTATAAAAGCTTTATTTCTCAGCCAACTCAACAAGATTGCGGCTTGCCAGCATCAGCCTCAGTCCATCACGAACCGGATGCAAAAGTCTGTTCTTCTGGGATCAGTTTATCCAGTCCGTCAAGTCTGTTTCTTATAACATTCTACAACACTTGCTTACCTTCTAGGACAAAATGAGCAGGAGTGAATGACATACACCTTCCGGTTTTGTCGGGATTAGTTGCTTTAAAGAACCATGATCGTAGATTCCGGAGCCTACAACTTCTACCATAACCATGACTTTGACATGCATAAAATATTCAGTGCGTGATTAGCTACGTAACATCAAATAAAAAATGCACTTCAAAAGTTAGGGCACTTGCTCGAAACTTAAGAAAATCAAATCACACGCTGAACAAGTGTAAAATTTTGATCGTCAAGCAGCACTAGACGCAAAAAAATAAGATCTCTTTCAACGGCGAAACAGCGCCTTGAACGGCGAGTAAAATGGATTCAGGAAAATTCCACCTTTTCTGCCCATCCTTCCCGTCTGTTCTATAAAAGGTCACAAGCCGTTAGGAATCCGCCTAGTCGAGAAGAGATTCAAGTCTACTGGGAGAAAGTATATGGAGATACTTATCAGCTGAATGAAGACGCTTCAGATATATCACTCTTTCGTTACTTTTGCCAAAGACAAAGTTCGCAGGCTCCAGAGGAAGAGTGTCCACTAATTACTGGTGAAGAAGTGAAGAAAGTTATCGCTAGAAGTGAGAATTTTTCAGCGCCAGGGCCAGATAAAATCAACAACTTTCGGTGGAAGAAGTTCACTTCTACGCACCAACATCTAGCTCGTATATTTAGTTCTTTCTTAAACGGAGAACAACCCATTCCGCAGTGGCTAGTGGAAGGACTTGTACTTGTTTAAACATCAGCTACAAGCTATTCACTGGCATCCTCAAAGAGAGGATATTAACATCTATCGAGCCTGTATGGAGTGCAATAATTGAACAACGTGGATGCAAGAGAGGGCTGGCAGGTTGCAGGGAGAACCTGTTGATAGACAGGTGTATTACCCAAGACTCGATCAGGTATCGACGCAATCTGTCCATGGCATGGATTGACTGCCGTAAGGCATTCGATAACACGAACCATGCGCAAAAGACAAGTGACTACCAGCTATATCACATATAAGAGAGGGGTCTTCCAAGGAGACTCTCTAAGTCCGATACTTTTCTGCATCTCCCTCTTGCCTCTATGTATTATTCTCCGAGGCAAAAGCTCTGGATACCTATGTGGCCCGCCAAATGGAAGAGAATATAAGATCAACACCTTTTATACATGGACGACCTTAAACTCTTTGCTTCCTTGAATGAGGATCTTAAGATCCTTGTGGAGGCGGTGAATAGGTACTCTGAAGAGATTGGCATGAGCTTTGGACTGGACAGGTGTGCCTGCGTCCAGCTACACCAAGGACGACTAGAAACTACATCCTCGAGTGACGATCGGGATGTTCAACTCATAGGCGGAAATACCATTCAGCATCTTGGTAATGGAGAAACATATACATATGTTGGAATATCGCAAGCGGAAACCCAGGATGTGCGTATGTTAAAAACGGCCCTTGTAAAAAGATATCGCCAAATTCTCAGAAAAATTTGGGCTTCCGAATTATCTGGCAAAAATAAGATCCAGGCGACCAATATGCTGGCCATTCCTATAATCCTTTACACATTTGGCGCAGTAAAATGGAACGTCGATGAGTTGAAGAAACTTGACCGAAGCACAGGCAAGATGATGACAATCCATCGCAGTCATCATCCTAGATCTTCCGTACCTCGAATATACTTACCTCGAGATAAAGGGGGTAGAGGGTTGCTAACATTGGAGTGTCTTCATCGAAGAACGGTTCTGGCTACAGCCTGCTCAGTTCTAAATAGTGCAGATTCTCTTATGCGACTCGTACATCAACATAAATTCGTCAATGTTGCGGCGTTTCTATACCGTGCCGCAGATAGCGCCGCAGAGGAGCTTGGCCTCCCATTTGTTCCAGCGATACTACACATGGCCTAGCATCACTAACACCTTCGGTGCTCAAAAGTCGTGTACAGAAAGCAGAACATACGCTTCTACTAAGAGAATATGTTGACACGCTCCTTCATGGTAAATTCTACGGCATCTTACGTAGAGAAGATCCCTCGATGGGTCTGTCTAACATGTTTCTCAAGTCTGCTGGATTGAGATCGGAGACTGAGGGATTTCTTTTTGCCTGTCAAGCCGGCGTTATAGACACCTTAATTTACCGCGAGTGCATAATGAATATACTTGTAGGCGATACTAACTGCCGAGCGCGTGAGCAAGAGCCAGAAACACTTGAGCATGTTCTCAGTGGATGCTCAAAGTATGCACGTAACAGGTACATCGAGAGACACAATGCGGTTCTAAAAGTGTTATATTATCATCTCAGGCACTACTATGGTGTTGATCTATTGTCCGTCTTGCCATACGTCCAAAAGGAACTCGAGTCCGTTGTGGAGAATGATCAGTGTAAGATCTACTGGAATTTCTCATTCTCCACCACTCAACGTATCAGTGCTACGAAGCCTGATATTGTCCTCCAAGATCTGAAGACCAAGAACATATACGTGATTGAATTCTCGGCACCAGCCGATGGTAATATCACAGCAAAGGAGGAAGAAAAACGGGCGGAATATCAAGTACTTCTTTTCGAGCTAAGCAGGCTGTACCCAAGTACAAAGTCCATATTTTAGTTCTCATAATCGTCTGTTTTGGAGGTATGAAAGCTTCATTTCTTAGCCAACTCAACAAGATTCCGGCTTGCCAGCGTCAGGCTCATTCCATCGCAAACCGGATGCAAAAGGCTGTTCTTCTGGGATCACTTCATCTGGTCTGTGAACACTGTTCCTCATAACATGCTACAAAGATTGGTAGCTCTAAAAAAGTATCGAGAGGTGAAACCTTTATCTCCAACTGTCCCGTTCCAGTTGCGTCGGGATCGGTTGCTTTAAGGAACCCTGATCGTAGCTTCCGGAGCCTACAATTTCTACCATAACCATGACATTGATGGCTATGTTGGCTGTAGCATTCCTACTGATATGAAAGGGACTAAGAGGAACACAAAAACCCATCAATCATCATGGAGACTCTTTTAAATATTTTGAAACGCTTGTCGCTTCCCGAGGATTGTTTGGGCGCCCCTGAAGCCACAGCATGCGGGACTGTGGTAACGGTAAGCTGCGAGATGGTCAGGCAGATCTCACTAATCAAACAGCTGGCGAGCAAGAATATCTGCGAGAAACGGTAAACAGTGGAACATCAGCAGTGCCTGCTGAGGATGCTTTGGCTAACGTTATAGCAACTTGCAGCCAACCACCTCAACGGAAATACCGTGGGAGATCATGAAGTGAGATACCACAATCAAAGAGGAATTGGTGCGTCTCTATTATAAAAGTGCGAAGTATGAAACCGAAAGCGAAAAGGCATACAACTTTAGGACGAAGTTTGCTGAAAAGCATCCAGATATAAAGAAAGTCGCACGAAGAGATCTTATCGCTAAGTTGAAGGACATCAGGAATAATCTACACATCTCAGAAGACCGAGCAATAGAAATTAAAGAATAGGTTGACTTAGCGTGGAAAAACGTCGATAAAGAGCATCAGCTGCAGAAAGCTGCGCCGCAAGATCATGCGCAACCTAATGATGATCCAGTACCACCAAATCCTCCAGAGGCAGAAGGCCTAATACAACCAGAGTGCAGAAGCAGAGTTTCAGTAACCAAGAAGGCGATTAAAATGGACATACCATATGAACCGAGATGTTATGCGCTTTTATTTTTTGGCAGAGAAAGGGGTTAAAGTGTGAGGAGAGAACACCATCGACTCTTCTCACTTAAGCACACCGAGCTAGCCATGAGAATAATTGAGTAGAATCTAGCAGACCAAAAAACGCTTAATATCTGTGAAAAAATTTCTTTCGGCTGTTGAAATAGCTGCCTTCAAAATGGAAGCGAAACATCAGCTTCCTATTGATGAACGCATTTTGGAAGATGTGGACAATGAAGACCTGCTTGTAGCTGACGGAATAGGAGCTAGGGAAAATGTACATCTAGTACCGGATCCACTAGAACTACATCCGGACATTAATAATGTTGATGTGAACAGCGAAATCCCAGAAGAACTACACCACCTTGAAAAGAATTTTGGTCATGCTTTACGTGAGTCCAGACATGTAAAACCAACACAAAGGCATTCTTTGCCCAAGATGAACATCACAAAGGATCTTCGTGCACTAAAAGAATACCTGATCAGCAAGGTTTTACCTATTCACTTGAACGCAACTCTAACTGCGTTGGAGGTGCAAACTCATGTGTAGTGTGCAGTAGGGTGACCAGAAAATAACACTTTTGGGTATCTTAGGAGCGAAGGGAAAATAGCGGTAGTTTATGCGATTGTAGAAGCCAAATTTTTTATTTTTTTTATTTTAAACAATATTTAGAGGTGGCCCATGGTCTTTCAACTTTGTAATTGCGAAAGAGTTAGCGTCCCGTGAATTATTATTACTGCCTTTTCTGAAAAAGGGAAATATAACTACAAAACGCTTTGCCGTGAAAGGGTCTGCTTTATAAGTTTACGGTCTCAAGACCCACTATGATCGATTTTTATGGCCGAGCTCATCAGCGCTCCGCCCCGAAAACTGTCATATTGAAACAATTTACTCAGATTTGTTTTTATTGTAGCAGGCTTATTTATATTTTTTCTAATCTGCTTTTTCAAAAAATGTGATCTTCAACCTTCGAGGAACATATTCTAAAAATTTCAGTATAAGATATAAATTATTAGGGCCGCTTATTAGGCTTTGAAAACAGTGAAAATGGTACTTGTCTAGCAACCGTAATAATTATTTGTTATGAAATTTGCATCCAAAAACTGCTTTTGTGTGGATTTTGAGGACCTGAAGAACAACATATTCAAAGTTCAAATTAAAAAGTGGATATGTTAGGTCCAAAATACCAAATAAATTGAAATTAGTAAAGCGAAGGAATTGTAAATATTAGGAAAAACTTTAAAAATACTACGGATAAAATGGGAAGCGTAAAATCAGATTTATAAAAAAGGGGCGGAAAGAATTTCTTATTAACAAAATAAAAATGGGCTTTCTCGACTCAGTAATATTTCCAAATTAGATTTCAATTTCAGCGCTACTCATTTTATTAACTTGCTGACGCTACGAAAAGTTCACTGACTCGAAATGAGTGAGCGGAGCTGAAATTGAATGGTCATCAAATTTTTGGGAGTAGTACCGCGGAGGAACACCTATTGAAAGTGAGATAATGCAAATCGGAAAAATAAGACCGACTGCTCGCCCATAGGTGTTCTTCGGTCGAAAGCAGTGCTCTCCCCCCCCCGCTTAATTCCGAGGTTTCTTCTAAAAGTCAAATAATACTAAATTCATTCGCTAAGTTCGCTTTTCCTTGGAAACATCACGAACAAATCCGTCTGGTCCATTGTGATTGTTTTTTTTGTCTGCCCCCGGTCTTTTGTTCAGTCCGACGGTACTGACGTTAAATTCGACCAAAAACGTAAAATATCGGTAGGCGCGTGGGAGGTAAAAGTACTTGCCAAGTAGGCGGCGACAATTTTGCGTGTCGGGATTCATCCAAAAATCTTTGATTTTTAGTGTCTCTTTTTTATCCATGGATGAACTCTGAACAACAATAAAAAGTGACAAAAAGACTTTTCGTTTAAATTTTATATATACAATTACTTTGTGCCTCTCTGAACGAGAGTAAATTTAATGAACATTTAAATCGAAAATTACTAAGAAAGAGTGTCGTGTTTCAACAACCACGAGGCCATCCGACTTCACTGTACGGTAAAGTAAAGTGTCTTTCAAACACATACACACACAACACATATTTCTGATTTCATTCTGTAGTACAACCTATTTTATTTGTGATAATATACTAAATTGTTATACCTTGAAATGATCTTAGTACACAATCTGTCATTCTATTGTTTTATCCAAAACAAAAACCCTTCACCAAAAGCACTTGCGGTTTAAATCAGCAACAACATACAAAAACTCTGAAACTAAATAGAGCATATAGTCGGCCCATAAAATTATCAATACCTTGAAAAAGGTATTATTATTCTGAAATGTCGCGAATTATTATTAACTGGGCAAAATTCCCAATTTTACCCAATTAATAATTTTCCCGAACGTAACAAAATAATTGGTGGCAGCGGTGTGATTAGACTGTCACTAATTGTTGCTGATTTTGTTGCTGTGCTTTTGGTGAAAAATACAGGAAAATTGTAATTGTTGTTTAAACATTGAAAATTTGCAGTTGCATACAGGCCTTAAATGGGCCGCTGCCAGCTTCAATTCTAGTTTTTTTTTTTTAAATTCATTAGAAACAATTACTTCATTGTTTAGGAACAATTTTAGTTTCCTTGCTGAAGATGTTTCAAAGTACACACTAGCGGAAGTTAGTTTATTTAGAAGAATTAAAAACATGACATTCTAATAACTAGAATAATTTCAAATTTGACAACAGGCCTTGCAATTATGCAATAGTTTATTTATAAGAGTTAAAAACATGACATTCTAATCACTAGAATAATTTCAAATTTGACAACAGGCCTTGCAATTTTGCAATAGGCCGAAACCGAGATTGAAATTAATCAAAAGTATTTAGAATACGCAGTTCTTAAAACTTAATAAACACTACGCTATCGCAGTACAGATTATACACTATGTTTTAAACTTTATCAAGATCTGTGAACTGTGATGGTAATGTTATTCTGAAAAATTTGAATGAAATTAAATTCTAAAGTGGTACAGGAACCTCACGATTTCCAACAGGCCTTGAGTTTCTCAATAGACCGAAAAAAATTTTGAAATTTTTCAAATTCATTTGGAATTAACAATTTCTTTAGATGATTGAATATTATACTATCTAAGTTTAAAAAATTATACACTATGCTTTAAATTGTTTTTTTACCAATGTCTGGCAAGAATAAAACCCACAGATCTAAGCATATAGGTGGGAAAAAGGTTCGAGCACGATACGAACGCGCCATTGCTCGTGCACAATTAAACTCAGGGCGGGAATTAATTGTAGTACCAACTGAAAATCCAGTTCCAAATTCGGCCTCCGCGCCTGTCACAGAAACTGTACAAACTTTCGAGCAGTTCTTAGATCAAATAGTGGAATTAG
>CAKNWW010303064.1:0-10086 GCA_932074435.1 Andricus kollari | reverse complement strand
CTTTTCTGACAATTTTGGAATTCTTTCGAAATGTTTTGAAATCTTGTTCAATTTTATTTGGAAAAGTTTTTCATGCTCTTGAAACCTTTCATTCTGAAAAAGATTCTAAAGTTTTTCTTGGAAATCTTTAAAAATCGATTTATTTAAATTTTATGAATTCGACATTTTGTTTGAAATTTTATGAAATCTTTGCGTAACCTCTTTATATTTCTTAAACTAACACAAATTTTTTGTAAAATGTTGTAAACGTGCAGAATTGAAAAATTTTGCTTTAAAATTTTCAACATTATTTTTCGAAATTTCTCTTAAAACCAAAAAAACATTATTTAAATTTTACCAGGAATTATAAGCAAACTTTTTTATTTTCTTGAAACTATCAAAATTCGCAAGGCGTACTGTTCGGCGAAATTTTCGGCGAAATTCTCTCCATTATTCTCGTACATCACAAAAAAAACTTGATAAAATTTCAGTCTAAAAGACTGTTTAGCGAAATTTTCGGCAAAATTCTCTCCATTATTCTCGTACATCACATCGGCCTAAAAGTACAGCCAGCGCCACCCTCGCCCGTACTCAACATTTCCGCCACTTTCATTTCAGAGTGTCTTTGGATTTAACAACGTAATTTTCACCACACTGAACTCTTCAACGCTGACTAACGACGACATGAAACGGCCCACGTTCCAGATTAGAGATAAACACAAGGTGACCGCGACAATCAATTTTTGATCGCCATTGATTATGTTATTATGATGGTGGACTCCCATGGCAGATGAAAGCAGTGGATGAAAGCAGAAACTCATGAGAGTGAAAGAGACGGATAGATCTATTTGTCTCTTTCACTCTCATGAGTTTCTGCTTTCATTCACTGCTTCTATCTGCCATGGGAGTTCACACACTTTTAAGAAGAGAGAAATCTAAAGGTTTTCTGTAATTGGTAGTTCAAGTTCGTAAATAATCCAGAATTTCAGATTATATGAAATATTTTTGTCTTTTCTCGCACATATATTGAGAATTATTGTTGCAAAAAATCTTTTGGACAGAATTGAAGCTGTCTGCGCAAGTTCGAGAATACTCTCGACTTGGCAGCTCTCTGGTTAGTTCGCTTACTTCATGAGTAACCACGATGACGCATGAAGTGAGCGTTAAGGTAACGCTATGAAGTTGGCTGAAATTCATGTCGTTTTTAAAATAGGACAATGCAAAATTGAATCACAAGATAAACTTCAAAGTTTTACATGATAATTAAAAAACAATGGTTGCAAAAAATGCACTTTATTTTGTTCGCTCAGCTTTATGGTTTTTCGAGTATAGTATCGTCAGGACGTTGATGCGCAGAAGACTTTCCCAGCAAATAGTTGATAATGAAGGCTCATAATTTGGAAATAAGATCAATTTTTATCGAATTGCAAAAACAAGGGATACTTCAACAGCTGTAAAATAAAACAATTCAATTAGTATTATTTAGATTTAACTGAGAAATTTCATAAGATAGTTTGTTTGAGACTATTTTCTTAAACTATTTCTCAAAAATTAGTACTTATTCAATAAAGTTTAAACTTTTGAACGTATATTTTTTAATGGGACGTATTTTTTCAGTATTTTTAAAATTACGAATTTCTTATAGTCATCGGCACGTACTCTTGTAACTCTTAATAAAAACAGTTTTCTGTACAGTATTAAATGGCATGAATTTTACTATTTACGATTAAAATTAACAATGAGAAAAAGATAGTATAGAGGCCACGTAGTTGTATCCAGGAGTACAAGAGAGATTAGGTGCACAATTCATTATAGGGATTGGAAGGTGAGGATCTAGGATGTTCGCAAGTTGACATGATGGTTGAGAATTTAGTGAATCCAAAGTTGTTATCCAAGATGAATCCAAATCCAGAGCTAAGTAGACTTTTCTAGTAGACGAATGAATATGGTGATCGGCAATAAATATAGGTTTCCAGGATGTCTTTGTTTTCAGATTCCATGAATCTAGAAATGGGATCGACTGAAATATTTATATTGATGGGCTGTAGTTATTAGCTGCAAATCAAAGTATTTGATAAATTACTTACAATCAAATATGATACCGTGTATTCCAACAAGTTTACGCTTTCAACTAAATTTTAGAATAGGAATAAAAGCTTCGAATAATGGGATTTTTGAAGGAGGTAATTATCAATGCTATAGTCAACATTTGGAGAGCATTACTAGAATATACAGGCACACAAACTTAACAATGTTATTAGTTTCAAATACATAATGCGACTATACTATCGGCCAAAATTGAGAGCCTGGATCAAACAACCCGTGATAACTTTCTGGCGCTCAGACCGGAGATATTCCTGACTACTCGAATTTGAGCGACGTTCAGTCTCCCCCTCCTGCCAACTCTAGGCTCCAGAAAGTTAGAACCGATTCTTTGATTTTTGACTAATTTTAGATTCTCAGCTACGACAGTCTGCGTGCGTCAGGAAAATTAATAGAAAAAAATTGAAACTTTGCTAAATTAAGTTTTAAAGTCTCCTCCTTGAAATAAGGCGCATTTGCACATTTTTTTAAGTAATCGGAGACTCAGAAGGATGTCATTATGTTCTTCATCTTATTTTGAAGGCAAGATTTGAAACTTTAATTTAGCGAAGTTTAAATTTTTTCATTCACTTCCTTAAATAATGCGAATAGAGGAAGTTGAGAATCGAAAATTGGCCCCTCATTATCAAAAATACTTCCAGTAAAGCTCAATCGACGCGAGATTTAATAAGTTTTATAACGGTATTTTCAAATCTTTCTAACTTAATTTTACGCTGAGGTATTCGTCAAAAAGGCATATTCTTATTACGAGTTTTTTAGTGGATTGATAAGTACTTTAGTTCAAACTTATAGTTAAAGTTCAGAAGTTCAAACAGAAACAGAAGTGCGAATTTAGATAATATATGCGAGCATGCATATTGATGTTTGAATCACAGTTACTATAAATAAAAAGACCAATATATTTCCCAGGATTTTTTCTCCCCAGATTAAAAAAAAAAAATTAGTAAAACTGTAATTAGAGGGTTCTGAAGACACCTTTTACTAAAAGAACCATTTTTTTTATAACACCAAGTTAAAAATCTGGAACATTGTATGCTTATCTATCCCTAAGATGTATTAAAGTGCTTCATGAATTTCGTCAAATTCGTCGTCTCCGTCATCATCGTCAATAATATCTTTCCTTTCTGCGTCATCTGTATCAGAATCTTGGTCACTAATTTCTTTATTTCTTTGTTTCTTCCTTCAGAAAAAATAATGCAATTGTACACTGTGTAGGTCATCATTATTACAATTTTCAAAGAGGGACCCCAAAATCCGCCTTTTTTTGCGCCCAACGTAGTTTTTGAAGGAAAGAACATAAATTGACGGAAGAAGGCTCAAAATAATCGACAATGCATGCTGTAACCGGGCTTGTCATTAGTTTACCCTTTTAACTCCTTTTAACACTGAAAAATTGAAAAATTACCCCTAATTGGGAGTGAAAAGTACTTCATGCATAAGAATGTGATTGAAATAGCTTTTAAGTATGTTTTTTTTTATGTAGGTATGATCGCGTTGGTATATTAGCGTATAGTCTCTACGTCCATTCGTTTTACTTAGCACCATTTCAACCCCCAGAATCCCGGAAACTACCCTTATCAGGGGGTTGAAACTACACCGGTACCATGAAAGTAGGTGAAATAGTTTCTAATTTTTTCATCACAACAGTATAATATGTACCTCAACTATACTTACTTAATGACGCTTCAAGTCTTGAAAATCGAAAAACTACCCTTACAATGAGTTATTGGGTTATGGGTTATATAACCCTATATAGTGAAGGCGCGTGCATATTTGGCTGGATGGGTTTGTGTTTGTATATATGTATGCACGAATCTTCACTGTATGGGGGGTTGAAATGGTGCTAAGTCAGAATAATTAATGAAGTTATTATACATTGGCACTAGCGTGACCATATCTATAGAAAAAAAAATAATAAAAAAATATTTTATCCTCGTTCCTGGTCATGAAGTACTTTCTACCCCCTGATAGGGGTGGTTTTTCGGTTTTTATGGGTTGAAATGGTGCTAAGTAAGTAGAATTAACGTAGTTCTTAAACATTGACCAACGCGATCGTACCTTCATAAAAAACATGCTTAAAAGCTATTTCAATCCCGTTCTTATGCATGAAATATTTTTCACTCCCAATTAGGAGTAGTTTTTCAATTTTCCAGTGTTAGAAGGGGTTGAAAAGGTAAACTAATGACAAACCCGGTTACAGCATGCATTGACGATTATTTTGAGCTCTGTTGCGTCAATTTATGTTCTTTCCTTCAAAAACTGCGTAAAGCGCAAAAAAGGGGCTGATTTTCGGCTTATTTTGGGGTCACTCTTTCATTAATTTTTTTTTAACGTACATTTCGAACGTATATCGTTTTTTAGCTCCAGCTAACCACCTCGACGCTAAAAGACCTATTTGCTCATCTGTGGCTTGGGGTTTCCTTTTTCTGGCTGCACCTGCAGATGAAAATAAGTACAGTAGTATTGCGGTTGGTTTTAATGATGCTCTTTATTTCCGTGAAGTCATTAAAAATATTTGATAACATTTTAATATACTTACAGAGAGAAACTCTGATACTTACATATTATTAGATTTGAAAATTTTGTTTCAGATAATGAAATTTTTCCTTTAAACCCTGTCCAGCTGTAACTTTGCGCATTAAAATTGCTGAATAGTTTTGAGCAAATGTTATAAACGATATTTGATAAATTTCGTCCACCAATCAACCCACAAGGACCAGCCTATAGGAAATCATGATAAGGTACTGTTAATAATAAGAATAATTAAATTTTCTTCAAATCCTGGCGCAATAGGCAATTTCTGAGACCAGAATTGTGTTCAGCGCCAAAAAATCCATCGAAAACGTCTGCGCACTTTGCATTCACATTAATTGACAACACGTAGTGTAATTAATAATTAATTGATTACATTGAATTTCAAGTACATTTGAGATCGAGTATAATTACCATCTCGTTAGAAAATGTTTTTTTTTCTGAGATTGTCTGCTACTTCATTAAATTTTTCAGTACTTTGTACTGGCAATTCTGGGCATTTCTCTGATTCGAAAAAGTTGCTAGTATTTGTCTTTGTACTAATGGATATGTCATCCAAGCGCATTTCAAGAAGGTTTATTTTTATTAATATTTTGTTTGATTTGTTGAGCAAAAGTTGTTCGATTGTTAGACCTGTATCACAAAGAATAATTTTTTTCGATGGAATGAATAGCAGAATTTGAACTACTTTAAATACATTTTTTATATAAAACCATGACTCTGTAGGATCCAGTTCTGCCCTCATACTCCCCCTCCATTAAGACTAGAAGTACCGTGCGGGGTCAATTGACTCCTTTCGATTTTTGAAGTGGTAAATCTCCGCAGCGGTTGCTTGCAGCTAGATGGCGTTTTGTGACTTTTAATTATTTATTAATAGGAGTATTTGACGATTTTTTCGGAAATATTGGATGCGCACTTTAAAAAAAAATTGACTTTTTATAGTCGATTACCGGCAGGGGTCAATTGACCCCTATAGCGTTTTGGCTGGTATTACATTACTTTTTTCCACTTCTGCGCAGCAGGTCTGATTTATATCGCTTCTATAACGTGTGTGTGATATTTCTAATCCTCAAAAATATTACTGCTGTTCTATTTAACAGGAAATAGATGATATATTGCCTGATGGAGTTTGCATTTATGGTCGGTTCTTCTTCTACTCTGCTTCAAAACATTTTCGGACTATCAGTTCTACGACCGGTGTATAACGTTCTACGTTTATAGTAAAGCGCTAGGAATAACCACATTTCGACTGTCCCGAAGAATAAGTCACTATCCAATTTTTCCGAAAACAGATCGAATCAAATGTATTATGCTTCGCTAGCGTGTCGTATCTCCATTTAAAAATCCATAGATATACGACACTCTAGCGAAGTAAAATATAGTTGATACACTCTGTATACGAAAAAATTTGTTAGTGACTTATTTTTCGGGACAGTCAATTTGCAGTAAGTTGAAATTTACGGCGTATACTCGGATCGGGGAGTACAGCGGCACCAAACGATTTAGCTTGCTGTTGCAGTAGCAGCAGAAGCGAAGTCGGTAGGACTACGCCGGGGCAGGCATTTTTACTTCTTTGTTTTACTTTTTCAGAACTCACTACTCTTCCTGACTTATATTAACGATGTGGTATGAATATAGCATACTTCTGTCATTAACTTTTGACGGTAGAAACTGCTTAAAATCATTATTTGACACCCAACGCAGGTAGGGGTCAATTGACCCCTTGTGGTAACCAAAGGTGGCAGAAAATCCCGGTACTTCTAGTGTTAACTGAAGTTTGGTTGGTCTGACGTTATAACTAGACTTTGATTGGCGAAAAGCATGCACACGGTAAATGTAAAGGCCAATTTTATGGCGATGAATAGAGACTGGGTGTTTGGAATGCTAGAGGGGTGAATGATTTTAAAGTAAGGGAATGACGGGAAACTATGCACGTAAGGAAGCTAGATATTCTATGTATACCTGAAACAAAGGAAAGGGGATGTGCAGATAGTGAGTCAGATGGTAATCAAAGGGTAAGTTTGATTACACAGCCCCACAAAAAAAGTAGGTTGTCCAACGGACAAGAATAGTCACATCCTATGGATTTTGGGTCGCTGAATCCGAATCCAAGGTCATAATTCCGCCTTCTCCCTCAGGTTTTTTTCTAACCTCAAAAAACATAGTTTTTTGGCTATTTTTGCATTAAATAATATGTAACAAAAAATCCCGTGTTTTTTAAAATTTTTACCACAAATTCGGATTCAGCGGCGAAAAATATATAGAAATGGTCATTTTTGGTCCGCTGGGCCCAATACTTCGCGGAGGGAGAGGGGCTGCACTGAAAAGAATACCGTAAAACCTCTTTAAAAAAAATTGGATGTTTCGCCAAACCAGAGTAGCTGGAAGACCCGTCTTGTGGTCCTTCGACGATTGGAGAGATTCAACCTTTCACTAAGGACAGCAACCTGGTGAATCTCCAGGAACGATCGGCCTCAGGAAGAAGTCACAGCGGAAGGTACCAAACAGCTTCCAATTGTAAAAAATTCTGATTCGCAGACGAGGGCTCTTGCGGTCCTCAACAACAGGCCCTTGTACCACCTTGGACAGGTCAACTTTAGGGTTTCCGGCCAGGGATAGGAGGAGCCTGTCGGGACACAAGAAGACCAGGAGCAGACCTAAAGTGACTGCTCCTGGCCTAAACATTACCCAAATTAACTTGCATCACAGTAAAGGCACCTCTGCGGTTCTACAGAAGGGCATGACCTTGGTTAGTTCGATATACCATAAGGGGATTAGAGGGGCTGGTTTTTGTTACAGGGACCCCAAGGCGGTCAAACCTAGGGCCTGCATACTGGAGAAGGGAGTCAAGGTTGTCCCGCTGCTAAAGCTATGTTCGAGAGACCTGATGGTGGTAGCCACGGATACTAAAAGGAATAGAGAAGCTGGTCATGGGATCGGCCTACTTTTCATATTCCAACGATACTAATCCCCACCATACTCTGTGGCGCAACACGGACATCAACTCAAGAGGTAATGATCTATTGGAATACTTAATCACTACTGATTTATATATTCGTAATGCCTTGGGTTTCCTGTAACAAAAACCAGCCCCCCCCCCCCTAATCCCCTCAGTATGTTGAAATAACCAAGGCCATGCCCCTCTGTAGGACCGCAGAGACGTCTTTGCTGTGATGCAAGTTAATTTTTACAACACTATCATGAAAATGGCGTGTTTTCGTACTTAAGATCTGTGTGTAATGTGGCGCATTTCGAGCGATGCGAATAAAGAACGTACGAAATGAGGAATGCTTACGAAAAGGCCTCTTTTCGTAAAAATTCCACATTTTCACAATAAGTGAAAGGAAGATAGTTAGATAAAGACGGAAATAGGTCGATGTTTTCAGCGACAACTGTAGCGCCTTCGTCTCGCGACTTACCGTGCAGAAATATATACGCTATAAAAACTAATCAGTACTTAAAATATTAAACTTTGTCTTTTCAAATTGATGACATTTCTTTATGAGTAAACTATAAACTTTTATTTGTAATTTGTATTAAAAAAGTGATTTTTCATTTATACAATTTAAATTTTCCCGCAACTTTGACTCGAGCAACTATAGCTCACCTAGCGGCGGAGAGGCTACTGGCTTTTACAACCTTATTTCATGATCTTGTAGTAAAAAGTATCATGCATGTCTCGTGGTAGGCCCTTTTCTTGACTCGTGCAGTGTTTTTAGACTCGTCTTCGGTTCGGGCACCTTCGGAGCCCTCACCTACGACTCTTCCTAAAAACACTGCACTTGTCACGAAAAGGCCATCGCCTACCACTTGTAATGCAATATACTATTGGGTGATTTGTTGGCCAGGAGTAGTCATTTTAGGTCTACTCCCGGTCTTCCTGTGTCCCGACAGACTCCTGCTATCCCTGGCCGGCAACCCTCAAGGTGACCTGTCCAAGGTGGTAGAAGGGTCTGTTATGGAGGACCGCAAGAGCCCTCGTCTGGGACTCAGGAATTTTTACAACTAGAAGCTGCTTGGTACCTACCGCTGTGTCTTCTTCCTGAGGCCGATCGTGCCTGACCATTCGCCAGAGCGCTATCCTTAGTAAATGGTTGAATCCCCCCAATCGCCGAAGGACCACAGACGGGTCTTCCAGCTTACCTGGGAATCACGCCGTAGCCCATATTATCTTTTGGAGCAACTGAACCCCACATACTTTTAGATCTGCACCTTCCCAGGGCCTTGTCTCGGCCACTGTATTATGTAGCCAAGCTTTAGCTGCTGGGTTGGCTGCGACAAATACAAAGACCCCTCCCCTACAGAAGGAAGTCTCGAATTTTGGTCACTGAGCTGGGGACACTCTTTCGAGCGCCCTCAAGGTGGCCTCCCTGAAGAGCTCAAACTGCTCCGCAATGAACAGTGAGTCTGGGTAGCTCGTGTCCACCACCACCACCGTCAGGGGGCTAGCTTGTGCCTCTTCATATGCTAAGCCCCCCCCCCTCCACGGTGGGTTTTCTTCTGAGCCCCTCTCTCTCTTCTAGGCCACGGTGCTGGTTGTCGGCGTTGTGGAAATAGACGATTTCTATGTACTTCGAAACGCTAAATGCTTATTCTCTGTCAGAATTTGCGAACATTCGGATTCAGCGACACGAAATCCATAGGATGTCACTACTCTGGATTGGCGAAACATCAAATTTTTTCGAAGAGGTTTTACGGTATTGTTCTCTGTGCAGCCCCTCCCCAACCGCAAAGCATTGGGCCCAGCGGACCAACAAAGACCATTTCTATGTATTTTTCGCCGCTGAATCCGAACTTGTGGTGCAAATTTAAAAAAAACACGGGTTTTTTTGTTACATATTATTTAATGCAAAAATAGCTTAAAAACGAAGTTTTTTGAGGTTAAAACAAAACGTGAGGGTGATGGCGGAATCCTGACCCTGGATTCGGATTCAGCGACCCAAAATCCATAGGATGTGACTACTCTTGTCCGTCTGACAACCTACTTTTTCTTTTGTGGGACTGTGTTATAAATGAAAGAGCAAGACAGCATTTCAGAGATCATGATTCTGTATCTCCCAGATTGTTGTAGGTTAGAATGAAAATAGGAATCGGAAGATTATTTATCATAGCGTGCCACTCCCCAGTTGACGGTGATCTGATGGGTCGGCATCCAGCATCAAGATGAAGATACAGAAAGGGTGCTAGGTAATTTTGGGGATCCAACAAAAAAAATTATAACGGGAAAAGGTTAGTTAGCTTATGCTTAGAAAGGGGCTTATTTATTACAAATACTTGGTTTAGGCATAAGATGATCTACATTTACACATGGTGCAGAGAAAATAGCCACAGTATAATTGACTTCGTTATTGTGGATGAAATACTAAGAGAGCGAGTAAAAGATACAAGATTCATGAGGGGTTCTGAATGCAATACTGTTCATTATCTTCTAGTATCCAAAATAAACTTAGGTCAGGGATGGAGAAGAAAGAG
>CAKNWW010302991.1:580-14692 GCA_932074435.1 Andricus kollari | reverse complement strand
TTAAGAATAAGATAATAATTACATTATATGTATTTCTACTAATTGGAATTATAGTTCTATTTTTATGAAATGTTTAGAATATATAATAATTTGAAAATTTAAAAATACATACGGAATATTCATTAGAGGAATGGTCTAAAAAAGTCTATAGAAACTGCAGACTATACAAAAATAAAAACAAATGCTAAGGAATATTAAAGAACTATATATAGATATTGTACTGAAAGTTGCATTAGTTTAAATAAAAATATAATATTGTAGAGTAAAACAAAATTATAATTTATAAAAGAATACTAAACTATTAGAATTATTTTTAGAATTGTTAGAATATATTTTCTAAGAAAATATATGAAACAATAATATAAATTATTTTAATTATTCATAAACTTTTACCTTTGGTATTTATCAAAATAACCATTTTTTGCAAAGCGTGTATATTTTACGTTGCTTATAAATGTAACAATGTTTAAATTGGTAATTTATTTCAAAGAAATAAATATCTTTGTTTATTTTCAATTTGAATCGTTCTTGTCAGAGCTAAGTTACCATCAGTGCGCCTCGAGAAGTATGATGAGAGTTGCTTACAGCGCTCCAAGTGGCTGTTGGCGAACTATATCGATGGGGCTATCAGGAACTATGTCGGAACTTACATAGAAGACTGTTTTCGTTAAGTTTAAAAACGGTTTCCTACCAGGCTATATCCGGCTTTCAAGCGGATATAAAAAATGTATTTATGAAAAACAAAAAACAAAATTAAAATATGACAATAGGTTTTTTTTGTGTAAGATATAGTTTATACGTTTTTCAAATAAAGGGTTGCAGTACAAAGCTAGATAACCAAAATTTTGGGCAAAAATGAGCTTTTTGCATTAAAAATTATTAAAAAATCAAGTACATATTTTTAAAGGATTTGTTCGAAATCTCATTTTTATTGTAGCAATAAAAAGATTGGTAATTTGTAACCAGATACCAGACTCTCTGTACACTTGTCTGCTGTCTTTTTTTTGTACATGCCTAACGTCTTATCATTTTTTAAATTTTTTTGTGACCATATTCCTCTTCCTAAAAGTTTTCAAATACTGTAAAATAATAATATACTTTTTTTTCAAAGAAAAAACTCTTAAATAAAGCTAGTTGCCACGCTGTTCGCATCAAAATACCGTAATCAAATTCCAAAATAAAATGTTAAATCTTAATTTTCTACCAAAAGCCACTTTTATAACTTTTACAACAGTTACAGTACGATACCACCATAGTAAATCTTTATTTTCTCGGAACAGAATAAGTTTTTTCTATGAAAACGTTTTATTCTCATTCAACCTCCTCATATTTCGGTAGCAAGTTTTTATTATTTTTAAAAATAGATGTTAAGTCGCTATCTAAAAAGGAGTTTCAAAACCCATGAAATTAGAACCGCGAAATTCTTGAATGATTTACTCGGAATTGGTTAACTTTTTCTAAGCAATCCTCATTTTCTCCCAATTTAGCAACTCAATATCTCGGGAGCAAATTTTTATTTTTTGTTTAAACTGAAAATTGCAGTTTTTATCGTGATCATCAGCCGAGCCTGTTTCGTTTTGAGGTTCTTGACACTGAGATTGTAAACATCCACATTTTTTTTCTCGGAACTGGAAATTTTTTCTAATTATACTTTTTTAGCTTCAATTTAGAAACACTGTAGGTCGGGTGTAAACTTTTGTTTATATCTTTAAATGGTGATTTCGATTTTACAGAATGTTATTTCGCTCTCCTACAAAATTTCGATTTTGTTGCTTCTCTAATGCTGTATACTGCAACCCTTCAAATATTGTTCCAGAAATAAAATAAAAAAATTATTTAACAAAAAAACACCGTTTACTTCACTTACCTATGTTTGTAATTTATTAAACCATTATACTATTTATTATATTATATAATTTGCATTCTTATATTTGATAAAAATGTATAAATAATTACTAGCTTTTAGCCAAATTTTACAAAAGCTTTATTATTTAAAAATTTTCATTTTTAAGACTTCTAATTTCAGCTAGTCTTTAATTTGATGTTCCAGTTCAACTTTAAAGTTAGAATACTAATTTCAGGTTCAAGTATTTTTTATCTGGAACAATTTTTTTAACTGAAATGTTCCAATAAATTATTTGTAATAGCTGCTTTTGTTGTCCTCCAAATTTTTACTAAATAAGATTAGTATAACTACAATCATTAGATTATTTTTTTATGCTGGAAATTGTACTAAAATTTAAATACTTTTTACTTATAATACATCTGAAAGTGATAAATCCTTTAAATTTTGGAGCTTTACAGTTGAACAGAAATCACAAAATAAATGAATATTTAAATTAAACATTTAACTATTAAAATTTTAATTCAATAAATTGAAATATTATTATTATTACGCATTTTTAAAACCACCTATTCATACGAATCGTGTAAAACGAAAAAATATTCCTCCGTTAGCCCTGGCTTTTCAGCGAAAAAGCTTGGCTGAGATTTAGTCGACAAAATCCAACCGGTACATTAGCGTAATTAGTTAGAACATGCGGTTTAGATTTAGGTAGTTTAGGTAGGGTTCGAATCCCCAGCGGGGGCGATTTTTCATAGCGTTGTGCATGCGATTATGTTTGTAAGTGACCGTGTCTGCAATTGCGTAATTTCAAAAATAAATCAAGTGCAATTATTCTATATGAAACAGTTTTTTTTGCAAATTTATGTTTCAAGCTGCTGTACATGCATATAGAAACCTCATAGAAATCTGTTAACCTCCCAGTAAGCGAGGAAAAAAAAACTCTTCATCTCCTCTTAGGTTCTGTATAAAAACCTCATATAAACGTGATAAGATCATTGTAAAACCCCAGTACGCCCCGAATCAGATCCATTTAGAAACATTTCAGATATACATTACACTCACATAGAAACCTTTTAAACTCACAGTGAGCGAGGACAAAAAACCCTTTGTTTACTTTTACGTCCCTATAGGATCCACTTACAAACATCATGAGATCTCCAGTACATGCTCTTTCAAACATGGAACAAAATCCTCTTTGAAAAATCATAGGAATCCTTAAATTCCTAAATCTATAGGGATTTTGAGAGGATTCTAAGTGGGATTTTTAGCAGGGGGAGCAATGCCATTAACGGCGCTGTAAGCAATCTTGTCTTTATGTAATCTCATATTCTTTGCAACTTTACCGGAATTGGAATAGAAGCTTCTAATGTGTCCCCTAAGGGTTTACATTTTTCTTGTAGTTCTTCCCTATTCCTTTACACCCCCCCCCCACACACACTTACTTGGTGGTGGTAGGGGGGCCTACAATTTAAGGTGGGTTCCGAACCACCAAGAGCAACAGCTTTAAGTACTTAAAGAACCTTTTTATCTAGAGGTACCGGTCCCACGCCTCTATGGAGATGAACAACTCCATTTCTAGGCTAGTGTTCACCGCATGGGCCGCCGAGGCTCTTCCAGAGTGCTAGGCGGGAATCGAACTCGCAAGCCGACGCAATGGGTCCAAAGCCTGCGCCTTGGCCCCCACGACCATCGTCCCACTTTACTGTCCGGGAACATTATCGGAAAAAGAGAAACATTGCTTTCACCAGTACGAAAAGAATTGTGATTCATTACTGATTCTACACACCATAAAATTTAGACTTCGGACATTGTATCATTAGTTGTGTATAAGTCAAGAAAATTTGGTGACAAACGAGTATTAGGCAATACATCATCTCGTGAACAATTTTCCACCGATGGAATGAATACAGAAGACGGTTGTACTGGAATTAATGATTCAGCATTAGATGCAGAGGGCAGTTCTTTGACAGATGTAGAACTATATGACGAGTTCATTGAAAATAAGCCTAGAATAGACACTGACCTCAGCAAAATCCAGTAATTCCGTATGTCTTTTACTTTTAGCATTACTTGTAAGCGCAGTACGGCCCATAAACTGAAAAGAAAGTGACCTATTACATACCGTACATCGAGTATAAAAAGTTTGCTTGTCCTGTCTCACCCATGGAAATTCAGTTTTCCAAGCTAGCCGAAAGGTTGTCTATCTCTTCATTGTAGAGAACTGGTGAATGAATCTGAAAATTAAGATAAAAGGATAATTTATGCACGATAAACATAAATAATAATAAAATTGGTTTAGATTATTGATGAAAATTAAGCTTTAGGTTCGAGTGAAAATTAACACAATTCGATTAAAATTACTTCAGACGCTTCGGTACACATTGTTGGACCTCTTCAGTTATTTTTTCTCAAAAATGTGTACAAATATGGATATATAATTCAATTTCGATGTCTTAATTAACTGCGCAGACTTAGATAAGACAACAGTTGTGACTTTTTATAATAATATCTTTGATTAATTATTTTTTGAATTCTCCTTGGTAAATAATTCTGAGACATCATTTTTAATTTCTTGTGTATTACATTAATTAATTAATCCATTAATCCGATTAATTATTACAAATTTATGTTAAATAACTCTACGCAGATAATTAAGACATCAAAATTATATTATATTTGCCAAATTCTAAACAAAAATTTCAAAATAAATAACTGAAGAGGGCCACCAATCGTGTGCCGAAACGTTTGAAACCATTACAATGCAATTGTAATTATTTTCACTTCAAATTAAAAAGGTCTTGCTCAACAAAGTTTTCTTTCATCATGACAAACCGTCACTGAGAATTAATATGATTATTTTTAGCGCAAGCTTTCACGTACCTAACCTCAAACTTTAAATAGATTGTGTATGATTCACAATCTTTCACTTCTAACTTTCAAAATCAAATCTCCAAACATCTGAAAATAGCTTTAAAAATTTGCGAAATTTTTTACTTACATCAACATATTCTAAATTTTGTATTCATTGAACAACCATAAGTAAATCTTTTATCAACAAGCCTCATGCAAACTTCGGTTTGCATTAAATCGAGTATTGAATCATGTTCAACAGTCATGTCAGTAGAAACAGAATGATAACACTAACATAATATATACATTGAAGAATACAAAATCAAAAACATACCAAAATTCTAAATTAAACATTTGTAACCGAAAATGAGCAAATTTTTGTCGTATGAAAATAGTTACAATACTTCCCGTTCCCGTGTATGGCGCTAGTGTGGCACGCGTATTAGTGGCAGCTGCCTATGTTGACATCAGTTGACATTTCGCATTATTTATATCTGTGACATGTGATTTACATAGATAAATTGTTATTTACATAAAAAAGATTGAAATAATTTAAATAATATTATTCATCGCGAAACATCTTTTTTTGAAGTGTGTATAATTGCAGTGATCCTGCAATGGACGAGGTAGGTACTTTTGAATTATTGCGCTAACGAATTACTATAACCTTCTCAGTATAAAGATTTCAATAAAGAATAATTAAGATTTTTATATTTCAAGGTAAAAGTCAGAATTAATGTATTTTATAAATATGCGATTTTTCACCAGTTTAAAATGCACTAAATGTTTCCTTTAGAGTTTAGTTTCATTGTATTCATAACCGGGTTTGTATTTTTGTTTGAGCCTTGAGGTTATATCAGGTTATATTTACACGGACCATAACGGCAGCCATCAATACGCGTACCACACTAGCGCCGCGCTTGAGAAGATCTAGCATTTCGATGCGCTTTTGTTTGTACATCCGACAGAAAAATGCTCATTTTTGGCGAAGTCAATGTACAGGACTTTGGGCTCCTTATGTCTATTCTCCATGATCCGAATCATCGAACCGGCATTACAAGGATGCGCACATTCCACTCTATTATTTTTGTAAAGTGTGAAGTTCTCTTCATTGAATTTAATCAGATTGGCGAGCCACGAGTGGATCGTTTCGATAAACTAACCTTACTTACCTATTTTTCGCGCGAATTTTGACTTTCACCATCCATTCATATAATTTTAAACAGTTAACATACCAAATTTATTTGTCTTGTTATCACGATTAATAAAACGAATCACATTTTCGAAAACTTTAAATGTATTCCCGGTTAACTTCCAGATTTCCCGGTTAGTAGACACCCTGAATAAATGCTTAATTACTATGTAACGTAGCATTTGGCCACTTACACGAAAAATGATTAGTTTCTTTATTTTACCGCTAGCAGTCTACTCGTGGGGTCTTGAACCAGAAGTCAGAAGCAAGCAGTTGGGATTTATGGATTTGCGCAAATTAGGCTCATAGAAAACCAAGCAATCCGCGAAGTCACTTTTTTGTTATTGTTCTGGGTGGCTAATTAAAGACATAAATGAAGGGTTCCAGTACAGAACTAGATAACCAACATTTTTATCGAAAATAAGTTTATTGCATAAAACATTCTTAAAAAATCAAATACACATTGTGGTAAAAAGATTTTATCAAAATATCATTTATTGATACAATAATTTAAAAAAATGTATTAAAAATATTAGTTACAAGTTAATTACAATTCTACCCTGCTGGAAGTAAACGGATTGAAACCTTATCCGTTTTAATCCGTTTTCTATTCACAAGTATCCGTTTGAATACTTTTTTATACTCTTCAATCCGTTTTTATCCGTTGGATATCCAGTTATCCGTTTGAATAATAATCTTATCCGGTGCAACTATCCACTTTAATCCTTCTGTATCCGTTTTTGTGCATTATTATCCATTTTTATACATATGTGTTTTAATCCTTAATTTTTTATCCGCGACTCAATCCTTATCCATCCGCCAACTACTTAGATTTGATCTCGTCACCTATCAAGGATTAAAAATGTATCCGTTTTAATCAATTCTTATCCACTTTAATCCTTCTCGTACCGTTCTAATCCAAGAATCTGTATCCGCGTCTATCCGAAACCCACTTTGACATTTGTTAATATCTATCACGGATACGATACTCATCCATGCCAATCATTACCTATCCTCTTTAATCCGCCCTCCACAAAAAATATTGTTCATCCGTTCCAATCCATAATTTCCTACCCTTCACCCCATCCTTTCTATCCGCGACCTACTTTGACATTCTTCCTTAGCTATCACGGATAGAATACTTATCTGTGCCAATCAAAACTTATCCTCTTTAATATTTTCTCCATGGAAAGAATTGGCTATCCGTTCTAATCCATAATTTTCTATCCGTCACGTTATCCTTACATATCCGCGACCTACTTTGATTTTTCTCCTTATATAACATAGATAGAATGTTAATCCGCGCCAATCATTGCTTATTCTCTTTAATCCGTTCTCCACAATATAAATTAGAAAAAATACGGATTGAAACGGATAATCAATATATTTATATTTTATATCCATTTCTTTCCTTATTATCAAGCACGGATACGATACTTATCTATGCCAGTCAATGCTTATCCTCATGAATCTTTTCTCCACAGAAAGAATTGGCTTTTCGTTCTAATCCATAATTTTCTATCCGTCACCCTATCTTTGTCCATCCGCGAGCTAGTTTGATTTTTCTCATTATGTAACTCGGATAGAATCTTAATCCGTGCCAATAATTTTTTATCATCTTCAATCCTTTCACCATAAAATGTATTGCCTATCTGCACAAACTTATAATTTTCTGTCCGTCATCGTATTCTTTTCTATCCGCGTACTACTTTGATTTTATCTCGTCACCTATGACGGATTGAAACGGTTCCCGTGACAAACAATGCTTATTCTCTTCAATCCTTCTGTCACCTAATCCTTGTCTAAACGCGGACTACTTTGATTTTTATCATTATGTAAAAAAAATTATTGACTGTCGGTTATAAATCGTGATTTTCTATCAAGTACGAATTAGCCTTATAGTTTCCACTGCAGATACATACGTATAGAAGTTTTTTAATTCAAATTGACACGCGAGGATAGAATATTATTAGTTCAATACAGATTCAAAAAGATAGAGGCGTATAGAGTATTACTAGCTGAAGTCTGATGAAAACAGATAAATATGGATTGCATAATTGTACTTGAAGACGGCTTTAAACGGATAGATATGGATAGATTATTTTTAGTTGAAGTTGGATTAAAAAGGATACATGAGGATAGAATATTTTTCGTTGAAGACGGATTAAAAAGGATAAATAGGATACCATCTCACGGATAGATAAGGATAAAAAAAAGTTCCGAATGAAACAGGTAGGGGCGGTTGAAATTCCACTTCACGTATTGAAAATTATTCAAACGGATGAATGTTTCAAAATCTCAAAAAGGATAGAACATGATTGAAAAGGATGCAAAGTGCTCATTCAAACCGATAAAAAAATGCTATCCGTTTGAATCCGCTAATTCCTATCCATTGGAATCCGTTTACTTCCAGCAGAGTAACGTAGTAATAATTGTTTTCAACCTTTTGTCATTGATATTTCTTATGATCATTAGCATTCTGATTTCTTCAGAACAGATGCATTTTTAATCAAACACTTTTTATTCTCATTCAACATCCCCATATCTCGGTACTACGTTTTTATTTTGGCAAAAAAAGAAAAATTAGTTTTTTTTAATGAGATTTACAAATTCTACATGTATTTTCTCGAACCTGGATATCTTTTTTTGCTTGAACTTTTTCGGGCTCAATTCAACAACACTTCGGCTCGGGAGTGGATATTTGTTTTATCTTTAAATATTGCTTTTATTGAGAAACCGTTCAAAATTCAAATTCAATCATCTGTAAATTAAACTCGGGATCGTGCCACAATGAAGGATTTGGAAGTCCTCCTCTAGCAAAGGAATTTATGCAAAACCGGACGGTTTTCGTATCATTCTCGGCCTGTTTGGGGGACGCGAAGTTCTCGTTTGTCGGAGGGGGTATTTTGCCGGCCGGCCGCCGGAAAAGTATACATTTACGGAGTGCGCGCATGCGCTTTTGGTCCAAGCGGCGACACTCTCCTGTCTCTCTCTTTTGACGCATGCGCGGTACATATGACTGATATTTGTAGACTGAACAGTACAGACTACAGGACCACAGCGCGTGCCGGTCGGCAACGGGCAACACGCAGCAACACGTGAGTCAGATTGCACGGAAGCCCGCGAGTCTTTTGTCAACCGATAACAACGACAAAAAAGACAAATATTTCACAAACTATATACATTTTTGAACAAATACTTTCATTTTCAAATAAGAGATATCAATTTTCAACCAAATAGTTGAATTCTCATCCAAAAAAGATAAATTTTCAACCAAGAATGAAATAGTTAAATTTTTAGTTTCAAACAAATTAATTTTCAAACAAAAAGAATTTTCAACAAAATAGTTATTTTCAAATAAAGTGATCAATTTTCTACTAAATTTATAAATCTTCTAGTGGAATAATTTAATTTCACACCAAAAAGATAAATTTTCAATTGAAATGATGAATCTATAACTGCAGTAGTTGAATATTCAATCAAAAAGATGGATTTTCAACAAAATACATGAATTTTCAAGTTAAAACGATACATTTTTAACCAAAAATTGTATAATTGAATTCCCAGTTTAGAAAAATTTTAACCGAAGTGATGAATTTTCAATGCAAATTAAGGAATATAACTTGCAAGAAGAAGCTGAAAATGATTGTTGTACTTATGATCCAACACACACTCGCATACGAAAACCATTCCGTTTTTGCATAAAATATCGTGTGTTACTCCGCAACAAACCGTTGACGTCCTCGCCCGCTGTTTGTAGTACTCGGCTATGCGCGCGCCTTCGGCGCGCGCATGGACGCCTCGTACTACAAACATCGGCCTCGGACGTCAAAGACTGGGTTTGCTGCGTCGTGACACAATATACTATTCTGAAATGGATAAAAAGATTCTAAAGGATTGTACAAAGAAATATGCAGTGAATTTGAGATAAAATCACGTAAAATAACATCTAAAGCTAAGATTTAATACAGTTAGCCCTAAATTCGGCGGAGATTCGTTTGTTTTATAATTGAATTAGCTCGAGCAAGAACGAGGTAGCGGGACACGTTCGACGCGCGTAACGCCGTGGGTCCTTTCGCTTTACGTATCATCCCGCCAGACTGCGGTATCACATTCAGCCCATTCATCGCGTTAAAAAATCTAACACCCATGCAAAGTATATTGTGCCTGCGCTCCTAGACTGGGCCCAAACCCGAAGATTTCCGAGAGTTTTCTACATGGGCGAGCGATGGAGTCGATGAATTTAAGCCTTACCACATGGCCCGGTGGTTTCCTGTTTCTGGATGCATGTTTGCCATTAAAAAGGGTCTACATACGAGTACCTTGGCCTCGACGATACCCACGGTTCGAGTGCATATAAAAAACAGTCTATCAGGCCAGTCATCCTTTCCATTCCACGACTCATATTTAAAAAGTATCGGAAAGCAAAGAATATTTCTCTGCATTTTAAGTGAGGCTCTGGACTAAAGATGTGTTATTTATTTGTTTCCGACGAAAATAAAAAGAAGAACCTACGTTCCTTTTCGTTGGTCAGAGTTTCGAACACGACACTATAATTCTAAAATATAATTCGAAAGCATGCATTTATATCTTTTTAAATTTACGTATCTAAAATAACCATAATAACATAGTTACAACTAAGTTATCATGCATACTCAAACTTAAGTGTTGGTTAGTCAAATCGCGTGCCAATTCTCTTTCTTATGATCTTTTTCTTACTTTTAGATAGAAGTCGCATCTAAATCAGAACCGCTCATTTTCAAGCCGATCGTACGTGCTCTAGCAGGAAAGGCGTGCAGCAAAGTTGATTCAACGCTCGTCACAAAAGCGAAATCTGTGCGCCACCTTCGCCGTCCTATGTAAATTGAACTCTGTCTCTCTTATAAATCGGTCATCCGCGTATGATGTAACATTCTCCTGCAAGCCCATGGGGACAGACGTTTTCCTACTCTCGTCACTTTCAATTCAGCGCTCGCAAGAGTAGTCCCGTAGTAGTATTTGAAAAAATTGTTTATTAATCGAATCAACAATATAAAAGGAATGGCTAGATTTAAAATATCACAAGCTTGAAAAGCCAGAAACTGAAAGCCAACAACAATGGTTGGCCACTTAATAATGCCCATTTAACTTTGTCGCGAATATTCTACCATGAGGCATGTGCTCACTAAGTTATTTATAACATAAACTCAGTGTTTTAAGTTCGAGATGTACCCACATGGTCTCTCAAAATGACCGGTATTCGCTAGGTAGAATTCTCGCACGCAAACGGCCATTTTGTCTAATGAAAAATAAATCCGAACCTATCTAGTACCATTTTACGTTATTTTAATTTTGCCTGGCGTATATCATGACCAGTCTGGGCCAGGATCTGCTATAGCAAACTCTGGTACCAGAACAGCACGCCAAAGCGGAACCAACTGGGTGCCAGGTTGCAAACAGATTCTTTTTTTTTTTTTGGCGCCAGTCTGCAGTTATCTTGCTACTAGGGTGAGGTTTAATTTTCTTTGAATTTAACTATCATATTATTCTGTTGTGTTTTGTCTCTTCAACGCGAGTGGGTTATAAAAAGCCAGAAACAAAGAGCCGTCAAAAATGGCTGGCCAGTTAATCATGTGTATTTAACTTTGTCGTGAATATTCAACCTCGAGACATGGGCTCACTAAATTATTTATAACATAAGCGTTTGCTGAAAGTTAAATTCAATAATTACATGGCAATGTTTAAATAAATTAATTGAATTATAAATTCGTCATTGATTCGCGCCAAGTAAGATGGCCGGCGTCAAAAATAAAATTCGATTTTAGTAGTTGTAATCCCTGCTTAAAATGATGGATAGGATCAGATAGGCAGATACAAAGCCGGACAAATGTGCGAATAGCCCACGTCGGATTTTGTTCCGCCTCTATCTGGATCTCTTTCGGTTCCTAAAATCTTAAACGGAAAACTAGCGACTCTATCCGGATTTTAATCTGGATGACATATGGAAAATAGCATTTTATCTGGCCCTATGCGGAACTTTGTCGGAACTTACATTAGGAGACTGTTATCGTTTAAGTCTAAAAATGGTTCTCTATCTGAATCTATCCGGCTTTGAAGCGAACATCGGAAGCAGAAAACTGAATTATTTGCCCGACGGAATCTTGTGCGGGCCTATCTGGAACTATGTCGGAACTTACATTAGAAGACTGTTTTCGTTTAAGTCTAAAGACGGGTTTCTATCTGGATCTATCCGGCTTTAACGCGAAAATCGGAAATAGACAGTTGAATTATTTGCCCGACGGAATCTTATGCGGCCCTATCAGGAACTATGTCGGAACTTACATTAGAAGACTGTTTTCGTTCAAGTCTAAAAACGGTTTTCTATCTGGATCTATCCGGCTTTGAAGCGAACATCGGAAACAGAAAACTGAGTTGCTTGGCCTACGGAAACGTATACGTTTAGGTACTTAAAATTAAGAAAGAAAAAGCCTGGGGTGTAATCCACCCCACAGTGGCAAGAAAGTTGAATTGTTTGCCCGACGGAATCTTATGCGGCCCTATCAAGAACTATGTCGGAACTTCCCAGATAACAATCGTGCGATGCACATTACTCGCACGTCGTGCGGGTAACGCCATGCGACTCATAATATACGCATATCGCCTTCACTCTACGGGATTGTATATCATTAAGCTATTTCCCTTTCGGCGAGCCTCTAGGGGTAAGCGTGACACTACCCGATTCGGGTAGAGTTTTTTAGGTGGATAGTTTCTTGTAGTAAATAACTACAAGTGTGGGCTCACCACACCCACGACCGCCAACAGCAACGCAGTAGTATCAGACGGTCACTCATCCAATTACTAACCGCGCCCAACACTGCTTAACTTCAGTGATCTAACGGGCACTGGTGCTTCCAGCGTGATATGGCCGTTGGCCGTTAAATGAGTGCATGCACAATGTGTCTCATATCGCCATCACAAGGTCGAGTATCATTTGTGCATATTAAATAGACAAACTCCAGTGGGCACGAAACCATGAGCGTCCCAAGGATATCCTTGTCAGTGCAAACTATGTCTCTAAGACGTTTAATATCGTAAAGGGGTGTTAGATAACGGGTGTTAGAGAAGGATTAGAGGATGTAGTTCACGGAAAGGAAGAGGGGGAGGGAGTGCAAATGAGAGAAGTAAATATAGGAGGGGTAACGTGTAAGTTTGTGACAGTGTACAATAAGGATGGGATGGAAAGAATTAAAGAAAGGGTGGAAGACTTGCTAGGCGAAAGAAAGGAGGTTATGGTGATACTGGGTGGGGACTTGAATGTGAGGATGGGGAGGGAAGGAGGCCTTTACAGGGAAGGGGAGAAATTTGAAACGAAATCAAAGGATAAGGTAATAAATAAGGAGGGGGAGATTCCAAGGGACTGGATGGATGATAGATGCTGAGCGTTGGCGAATGGTATGGTAACTGGGGCCGAAGAGGGGGAATACACATATGTAAGTAAGGTGGGGGTGTCGGTGATAGATTACGTAGTCATGAATACGCATGGGTTGGAGGAGACGGAAAGATTCGCAGTGGAGGGGAGGGTGGAATGGGACCATCAGCCATTGGGGCTGTGGATAAGGGGTGAGAGTGGCAGAAGGCAAGTGTAGGAAGAAGGGTCGATGAGGGAGAGGGTGAGCTGGACGAGGGAGGCGATAGAGAGGTATAAGGAGCAGTTAAGGAACTTACGTTTTGAAGGGGAGTCGGTCAACGAGATATGGGAGGATTTAAAAGAGAAAGTTAAACGTTGTATGCAAAAGAAGGTATTCAAAAAGAAGAAGAAAGGAATGGTGAAGTCGTGGTGGGATAGGGAATGTAAAAAGATGAAAAGGAAGGTGAAAAGGAAGTACAAGAAGTGGAAAGAGGGTATAGAGAAAAGGGAGGAGTACGTGTAAATGAGGAAGGAGTTTAGATTGGTGTGTAAGAAGAAAGAACAGGAAAAGGAGAAAGATCTGGAAGAGGAGTTGGGAAATGTTAAGACAGAAGGGGATGTGTGGAAGATAATAAATAGGTTTAGAAAGCGTAGAGTGGGGATAAGTGAGAAGATAGGGAGCGAGAAGTGGAGGGAGTTTTTTAAAGAATCATTTCAGGGCTCAGATTCAAAGAAGAGGGATGGTGGGAGTAGAAGAACGCGAGAGGCAGAGATGGAGGAGTTGGGTGACGAGGAGATAAAGAAACAGATAAGGAAGTTAAGAAGGTCAAAAGCAGC
>CAKNWW010302961.1:493-11025 GCA_932074435.1 Andricus kollari | reverse complement strand
GTTGAAAACGACTGCGTTCCCCGACAGCTAGGGGGATGAAACTTTTTTTACAAATATTTAAAATCAAAATATTCAATATTAAGGTTTTATATTGTAGGTAAAGAACTTGAAACAGCTCTATAAAACAGTTGAATTTTCAAACTAAGAATGTGAATTTTCAAACAAAAAGTAATTCAACAAAATAGTTGAATTTTAAACCAAAAAGAAACTTTCCATTCAAGAAATAAATTGCAGTCAAATTGTTGAATTTTTAAGCCAAAAAACGAATTTCCAATAAAATAGATGAATCTTTTACCAATAAAATGAACTTTTAATAAATTAGTATCTAATTACTTTAAAGATTCTGTTGCCAGGCAGCTGTCCTCAAATAAGGACAATAGACCATGCAATAAATATGTACTTTAAGGGCATGTACCAGACTGTCACGTGACCTATTATTTTAAACGAACTTACTCATAAACTAACAAGTCGAATGGATTTTCTATACCAGGCACACTTTCGTCTTTCTTGCCTTTATGTCTGTCTGGTATGGAAAATTCATTCGACTTATTAGTTTATGAGTAAGTTCGTTTAAAAGAATAGGTCACATGACAGTCTGGTACATGCCTTTAATCCTTGGTGTTCTAGAATCATATAGTATCGCTCCCCGTGTGGTCTTACAATTAGTTTATTTCCAGGTATAGCTTCCGACCGCTCTGGCGTGAGTCATTAATGCCAAGACGGTCAGAGCATTGGCAATCATACCGTTATTGAATGTAAAACGTAACTTTTGTGTACACAGGGTTTGAAAATTTCGGGGGGGGGGGGGGGGCTTGATCCCCCCAAGCCCCCTCCCTGGCTACGCCGCTGCCCTGAAATATTTCAAAAGAATTCAAGACAATTCAGAAATAGGTACATACCTGAATTGAATAGTGATTGACCCATGAGTTATTTTATTATAAGAAAAGTGGCTAATTTTATCTATTCATTTAAAAAAGTGACTAAACAGTGATTTGAAAAAAAAGTGACTATGTAGCAGCCCTGATTATTTTTTACAGTTACTTCTTATAGCCTTGATCTAATTATAAATTTGTTCAGTTTCATTATAGGCTGCAAATAGGGTATCATAGGGACCATACCTTGAAAACAGGGTACTTTAAGGGCACTAGCTGAATATAGTGTACAATAGGGGATATAGGTATCAGTATGTACTTTTGTCAGAATTAGATGAAAATTTCAATGTACTTCTTGGATTATTTAGGGAAAGACAGTAAGCAAAATATTAGAAAAAAAGATAGATAAAGCGAGAGAGAGCTGTGATGTCTGCAATTTGTCTGTCTAGAAAAAAAATAAATACCTGAAGTATTCTTCGTCTTTGAAATTCAAATTACAAAGCTTGCATCGAAGATCAGGAGCAGTTTTCGGCAAGAAGCTTTTTTGTTGTTTTATCTCTGTTCTGATTCCATGGACTTGCGAAATGTGCAATCGTGTGTTAGATTTTGTGTCGAATACTGAGTTACAAAGATGGCATTGAAAAGGTGTACTAGGATTCATATAATTATGCAGTCTCATATGTTTTTCATATTCAACTTTAGTTTTGAATACGCAATAACAAATATCACATGTTAGATTTTCAAGAGTTTGAGGATGAACCGGTTGGCTCTGTGCATTATTTCCATCATTTATTGGTTGTGGAATGTAGATATTGTTGCATCTCCCGCATCTAAAAGCTGGACTGTTATTAAAAATAACCTTCTGGAGTTCACAACCGGTTTTACATACAGACAACATTGTAGGGGGTTTGATTAACTTTTCAAGCTGTTGGACGACATCAGGTTTTAAGATGCTTTGTTCAGATTTTTGTTGGACTGGTTTGATCTGATTGTTATTCGAGCGATTTTGGCTTGAATTGTTGAGATGGTTTTGACTTGATTGATCGAGATTGCTCTGACTTGATTTGTTCATATTGTTTTCACTCGACTCATTGATTTTGTTTTGACCTGCATTTCTCAGGTCTGTTTGATCCGACTTGTTAAGATCGTTTTGATGCGCCTTCTTGAGATTCGTACCTGTTTTCTCGGGACTGGACTGATCTATTTCGATTACACTATGATCAGACTCTGTAAATCTATCCTGATCTGATATCCTGAGATTCTGTTGAATTGATTCATTGACGCTTCCTGGAAAACCTCAGCACATTTACCGAGACTCTTATCAATATTCTTCGATTTCTTTTTTAAACGGGAGGAAAGTAAAAATTTTTTTGATTTTGGTCCAGGTTTAGAACGGATTTTATCGATTTGTATTATTAATCGATATGGACAATGATATAATTCTTCAGTCGGTTTTGCACCTGTCGAGAAAAGATTACCTAAACTTTGAGGTTGTAGACTTGAAGGTTTTTGGAGTCCAGCTTTAGCCTAAAAGTTAGTTATGTCGAGTTACAAAAAACTGACTATACATTCAGTATGAAATTTTAATAACTTGTAAAATATGGAATTATAACTTACAGGAAGGGGAGTTGACGTGAAAATGTTTTCACTTTGTGACGTAAACATATTTTCATTTTTATCATTGTTATTATCATTATTTTTTGATTTAAATCTTTTTGCTGGAGAATGTACATTTGTAATGGAAATGGGAGATAATTTTTCTGCTTTCCGCTTCTTTGTAAAATCTAAAATATAAAAAAATTATTGAATACCTTCAAGACCTAAAATTTTATGTTTTTTTTTTGTTGTAAATATGGATTTGGCGATAAGCCGATAAAAATTCCGGTTTCAATTATAATGATGATAATAGAGAAATGACAGCTTTACATAAAAATAATAAACAATTATGTTTTTCAAGTCTGTAACTCCTGATCTTTGGGGCAAACCGTTATAGATTTATAGGTTATGTCAGTGAATCAACATCAGCTAGATTTTAAAAACACAAGGCAATATTTGAATCAACTTACCAAAAATAGTTGGGACAGCTTTAGGGTTTAGTTGCATGTTTTTTTTAAAATAACTCTTTTCAAAATGTAGTTCACATAAACGCAATAAATGTTCATTTGTCACATTATTGGCGCAGATTGACTTGCAAATACTCTTCCATTGCCGTTTTATCCTGTAAACAAATAATTGTATACACAGATTTAAATGTAGACTTAGGAATGTTATTGTTTGTCTAAATTAGTTAAAAAATAAATAGTTGTAATTACATCGCATCATTTGGGAAAGGATAAAATTTGATACTTCGACCATCAACTTTAGTTGTATGATTCGAAAGGCAATTCACGGCACTGCAAACAAGAGACATCATTCATAAAAATGTACATCAACAAATCACTTTGCTTATTATTATTATTTGTTGAATTATTTTTTGTAAGAAAACTTAAAAATTTAAACACTGAAGCGAGAGAACGGGCGGTAAAACGTAAAGGTTATCTTTTGAGACTTGAGAACTATCCATATAATATAATCAATACACTTTATCTACTTGGAAATATATTACAGCGCCATCTCGCGCTGTTGCGACAAACGCAATTTTGCTTAAGGTAAGTGCAGATTCGGTGCAGATTTACGTCGGTTGGTAAGACTGGATAAGACTTTTATCATTTTATTATCAACTTTCAATAATTTTAAGGATGTCAATACAGTTCACAGTTTCAACACTGAATCCTGAAACTGTAGACAATTTTAGATATTAAATTGACAAAAACAAAAGGTACAGTAGGGTGGTCCAGAAACACTTTTTGTTATAGAGGGCACCGCCCCCCCCCCCCCCCCCCCCCACCACATTTGACTTCAAATTCGAAAAAAGAAATTCCTTTTTTTTTTTATTTTATTTTGAGTTTCCCATGTAAATTCCATGGGGATAAATCACTTTTTGGAGTTTTCGGAATAATATTTCAGGGCACAATCTCACGTTATTGCCTTGAGTCAATTCTTCATGAAATCGACCTTTTAAGCACTGTATTCTCGTTTTTTTACTAAAAATTATTTCTATTGGTCTAGTGTAATATTGATCAACATTGGTTAATTATTTTTTTAATTATTCACTATTATTATATTATTATATTTTCAAACATTTTCCAATCGTTTAAAGAATAAATGATTATTCATTTTCAACAACTTCTGATTGTTGAAAACTGTAATTTTTTTATATTTTTGAATTGCTTCAACAATTAATGAATTGCTTAAACAAATTAGAATTGTTTAAATAAATTAAATTTGTTGATACAAGTAAGGGATTGTTAAATAATGAAGGTAAGATGTAAATATAAAATTAATTAATATGCAACCTTAATTATTAGTTGAAAATAAAAAATAATTGATTGTTTAAATAATTGGAAAATATTTGAAAATAAAGTTGTTTCGCTTAACGATCATAAACCGCCAGTTCGAAGAATTTGTAGAAAAAGAAAACATTTTTTAAACAAATAGCATTTGTTTATATAATTAACAATTAATTAATCAATGTTGATAAATATTCCAATAAATAAGTAGTATTAATTTTTAATAAAAAAAAGAATTAGAAAAAAAGTATTTAAATAATTGAACATTAATTAACCAATGTTAAGAACTATTCAATCAGACCAATAGAAATAATATACATGAAATTCTTCGTCAAATAATTTTTAACAAGCCTGTATACTTTCTCGTCACATTTTACCAAGCCCTAAAAAATTATTCCAAAAACTCTAAAAAGTGATTTTCCCCATGGAATTTACATGGGAAACTTCAAATCAAATTCGGCTCCTGTTAAAATAAAAAAAAATAAAAAAATAGGAAATTTCTTTTTTCGGATTTGGAATAAAATAGGGGGATCATTGTCGTCTCTCATGGCAAAAATGTTTACCCTTCATTTTTGACTACACTAGTGTACAGTTTTAAATATGGTATTCTAGGCTAGGGTGGTCTAAATTTATATCGGGAGAAATTCGACTTTCGATTTTTGGTGATCGAACCCTTCCAATTTGTTCTTTTTCCGTTTCACCGGGCTTATGAAACTAACATAAACATGTTGAAAGAATAATTTCCAGCGAATAACTTTTAATTTTTATCCCTCAAACCCCTCGTACTGTGCCCGGAAAATGCAAACAAAAATGCAAAAATGCAGTTTTATGTCAAATTCATGCTAAAGACGGTATGTTTTGGAATTTATTCTAAATTAATTATTTTTATTTGATAAGTGACAAGTTTCGAAGTATTTTCTAATTTATATTAAATAGCTTAAACAATTAGTATTTTTTTAACAATTTTGAGAGTGATATATTTTTTTAACGACATTTGACAAATATTTGAACAATTTTAATTTGTTTAAAGAATTTTTTGTCTGTAAATTTGGATGAGTTACTGAGTTTTCATTTGTTTAAACAATGTTTTGGTATTTATTGTGGAAGATAGTTTTGTAATTATTTGAACAATTAATAATCATCCACTTGCGCCTTTTCATAGGAAAGGTGGAGAAGATTCTTGTTTTTTTAAATCTCTTACACTATGTCGCTTCTCATTTAATATTTTCTTATTTTAGTACTTATACGCTAATTGTTTAAGCAACAATAATTTGTTTAAACTAGAATTTTCTCCATCTTTCCCATGAAAAGGAGCAGGTGATATTAATGGTTTATATAATAGAAAATTGTCGAATAGTATTAGCATTCATTACGTATGCCATTAATTGAAGAAAATAATAACCTACACAATTTACAGGACGAAAAAGTTGTTAAAACAAATGAAAATTGTTTAAACAATTACCAAATATCCTAAAAAAATATTACTTTTAATATTCGTTTATCGTGGCATTAAGGTCAGAAAAATTTACGATTAACAGGGAAACAATTGTTTAATAAATGAAAATTGTTTAAATAATTATCACATATGTTAAGTTGAAAATATTATTTTTGAAATTCATTGACTGTGTCATTTACCCTGAAAAGCAATAACTTTTCACGATTTACAAGCGAAAGATTATTCCTTGAACATTCCTTAAGTGGTAACCAAAGTTTAATTTGCATAAAGTTAATAACAAGTACTTCTTTTCTCCATTTTTTCAAAAACCGAGGTTTTCCAATTTAAAAACCCTTGTTAATTTCCAAAGTCCGGGGGCAAGGGTTAATGTTGACCGATTTGAAAAAAATACTGAATTTCTTTTCCTGAAAAAAGAAAAAATTGGCGAGTGGAAGGGGTCGATCACCAAAAATTAAAAGTCGAATTTTTGGACCAACCTAATGGGATTCGATATAAAATTCAAAATAAGAATTTGTTTCATCACAATAGAATTTTCCTGATTTTACACATTTTTTTGTGACATTGAATATTTGTAGATCATTTTCCTACCTAAGAGCGGTGAAAAGATAAAAAAAAAAGTACATATTATACGAAGGAAGGCAGTTTTAGAACAGTTCGTTTTCCTACTACTTTTTTTTTTACCGAATTTCAATACCCCGGAAAAATTGCTCACATACCAACTTTTCACTTGCCAAACCTGCTCAATTCAACAATATCTTCTGTTCGTTCTTTGGATTTGAACAATCAAAGTTTTTAAATTAAAAAACAAATATTTCCGATTGTTTCGAAAATTCTGGAAAGTTTTTAATATGTACGGTTATTAATATAAATACTAATATCAAATTAGAAACTTAAAGAAAACTTTTTGCTTAATTTAGAAGGTTATGAAAATGTGCACAAAAAAAGTTTTTTTTAGCTTGAGTAAAATACACACATTTTGGAAAAAGTTGAATATGTCGAACCGGAAATTTCTTCAGCTTGTGAACCAAAAAAACATGTTATCGTTCTGTTTTTCGGAAATACATTTTTTTGTGATTTGTGAATGCGGGGATATTGGGATTTTTGTTTTTTGCGCGATAATGTAACATTCAAAACATGAAAAAAAATTGTTTACATGAGAGAAAAATAATGAAATTTTTCTTTGCTTCAAGCTGAAGAAATTTCAGATTCGACCTATCCAACTTTCTCCCAACAAAACGTGCATTTAACTCAATCGAAAAAAACCACAAGTTTTTATATTTGCAAAATATTGAAAATTCGATTTTTAATTGCTATCCAAAGCCGATTTTGAAAACCCATGAAATTTTAATTCCAAAATTCTCTATCGATTCTCTCCGAAATGGCTGACTTTTTTACATAAAATTTTATTTACCCATATTCATAAACTCAATATCTCGAGAGCATGTTTTTATTTTTTATCCGCAAATTACATTTTTTTATCGCTTTTAAATCCATTTCCTCGAACCTGGATATCTTGTTTAAATCAAAATATACTTTGGTTTGGGAGTTGACTTTTGTTTCATCTTTAAATAATAATCTCAATCATACGAAATGTTTTGTCACTCTTTTGAAATTTTTCTATTTTGTGGTTTATTTAGTTCTGTACAATTACTCTTCATAAATATACATTAATTATTATATAATATTAAAATTATTAAGAGTAAAGAAAAATCTGAAAAGAAAATTCAATCTGAGATGATCTGAGAGCAGAGCAGTCAAAAGAATTAAAAAAATTAGAAATAATTTAAGCAATTTAAAAGAGTTCAAGGGATGCAAAAGGGTCAGGCCATGTAATACTTAACCGATTTCTACTTTAAAAAATTTATTACTGACGAAAATTTTCAAAAATTTTCAAAATAATTTTTTTTTTTTCAATTTCAAAAATTTAGCACAATACAAACGTTCGTTAGTTCAACTGGATGTGTTAATTTGTGTGGACGTAAGTTGTTGCGAAAAAATGTCGATAAAGAAGAATCGGGTAAGTATTACAAGACCTTAATAGAATTCAAAGGAATAAAAGAGAATTCAAGAAAATTCATAATCATTCAAAGGAATTCAAAAGAATTTCAAAAATATTCAAAAGAATTAAGAAGCAGGTGTACACTTTAATTCAAACAAATTCTTCTTCTCTGGCACCGCCAAACCTACGCCAATCCACGCCATTTCCACAACCCCACCCGCGCAACATTTTATATTGAGCCTTTTTGTAATAAAAAGGCTTTCTTGCCCTCTTTTTAATATTTCTCACTTATTTTCAAATAAGAAATGATTACCTTGATTCATATAAAAATATTTTAAATGTTTGTTAATAAAAATTAATACTGAAAGATCCACTTTGAAAGTGGATCTTAGAAATTAATAAAAGGATTTTCCGAAACTGTACTATCTAATTAGATTTACAATTACATTTAACGTAAAAAACAAGTTTAATTCCTAGAATTTTTGTGATTTCTAAGAAATCTGCAATTTTATTTAAATTGGCACTTTTTCCAATCTTATTTTACAATCAGTCAGAAAAATTAAGTGCCTAAAAAATATAATTCAATCGGATAATATTCTTGCTTGATTTGCATGACAAATTTAATGGTATGCTGTTATTTTATAGAAAAAAATTTAGGCATAGTTTTATATAATTTATTTTTTCTTCTAATAGTTAAGACTTTTAGTGTATCTAAACTTGTAAATATTTTCGATACTAATTCATTAGTACAGGGTGGCTACTATTTTTCAAATTTTCGTCTCCTGGCTTTCTCCTGGTTCTCCCAGTAAATATTCGTGATTTCTCCCGGTTTAGAAAAAAAATTAACTCTCTTTGCGAAACCCACAGTTTTTTCACATATATGTATGATCAACTGCGGAAGTCGATAAGCCGCAGCAAACCTTTTTGCAAGAAATCGATTAAATTTCAATCATATAATAAGTAGGATAAGAAAATTTTTGTGCCTAATAAAGGAAAATACAGAGGTGCGTTTTATGACACACTAGCAGTAAGTGCACGCGCGCAAATCGCACGTTCACGTCTCTGGTTTTTTATTTCCTAACATAAAAAATATGCAAATTTAAAACTTCATTATTAACCCAATTTTCTAATATTATGTTTTTAATATTTTTGAAACAATAATTTCGAATTGAAAGCATGTGATGATTTTCGACAATTTTACTAGAAAAAAGAGTTAGATTGTATAATTTTTAATTCGAAGCGCTAAAAATTAAACAATTTTATTTTGAATTGAAGAATCGCGAAATTAAATGATTTCAGATTGAAATTTCGAAAGTAGGACAATGTCAAAACGTTAAAAATTTAATATTTTAAGATTTGCATGTTGGAAATTGGTAAAACCAAATTGAATCTTTCAAAGTCAAAGCTCCTAAAATTTTAAATTGTTATTACATAAAAGAGTTGTAATTGGATATTAAAACTGATTAGACCAATTTTTCTAAAATCAGAAAATTAATTGAATTATTGGAAAAAAATTCCAAAATACATAGTAATTTTAAACGGGAAACCTTAAAAATTGTGACATTAAAACTTTTTTATACTCAAACCTTTTACAATTTCATTTATTTGGAGTAAATTTAAATCGCTTTAAAATTAATAATTTTTAAATTGCTAATATACTTTCTAAGATTCAACCAATTCAATTTAAATTGCAAAATTAAAACGTGTAAAAGAAAATAATTAAAAATATAGCGTTCAACATGAAAATTTAAAACTCTAAAATTGTAACCATTTAAAATTACCAAAATTATTCATTTACTGATGTATCAGTTGCAGATAGTTTAATTTTTATCTTTTTTTAATTTTAATCTCAATTTGTAAGTTTTTTTTTAAATCTTCCTTTGGAATTACTATTAATTTCGAAATTTTTCAATCAAATAGTTTTCAATTTGAAATTATTTTTTTGTTTAAATCTGCAACTAAAAATCGGACAATTTTATGATATTTAATTGAAAATTGAAATAAAGAATACAAAACAAGATTGCTGTAATATAATTCCATTTTTTGAAATTGTACAAGCTTAAGCTTTTCAATTCGAAATTGCTTTATATTTACATCTAAAATGATTAAATTCAAAGATGACTATCATGGCTTTTAATATGCAAGTTTCAAATATTTAATAGCGGAATCGTCCTGAAATTTTGAACATTTGAATTTTAAACTACAATATTGCAAAATTAAAAATTTGAAACCTCCAAGAATTAATAAAAAAATTAATTTAAGAAAAAAATTTAGTTTCAAGACCTCAAACATCAAACTGCGCGAATTATGAAATGCGGGAAATCTCCCGGTGTAATATTTCTCACCCGGTTTTATCATATTCTCTGAAATGTAATAATCGAAACAATATCAGATTGTAAACTTAATATATTGGAATTATGCGTTGAATATTAGGCTGGTCTGAACGTTTCAAACTCTGAAAAATGAAGTGCGCGGCTGTACCTAGTCGTTCTGAAAAATTGGCGGGACTGAAAAAGGGGATGGACTAGTCATCCCTAAATTTTGAGAGGACGAGCCAAACCTTCGTTGCTTTCGTTATTATAAAAAAATCTTTTGGATAATATCAGCTTATTTTTTCATGAAAAATTTACTGGTACTCTGTAATTTAATATAAACAAATATTTAGATATATTTTTACATAACTTACTTTTTCTTAAAATAATGTAGACATTCAGAAAAATACGAAATTGCAAACTACGCGCTGGAAGTGTTTAATCTCATGTGCGACACCAGAAGTGTGTCTCGTGGTCTCAGAATTCAAAGTTCTGTTCGTCACA
>CAKNWW010302901.1:785-11029 GCA_932074435.1 Andricus kollari | reverse complement strand
AGAGGTGATCAGGGCGGCCATGATCACACATGGTGTGCCTACTGCAGTCGTGGAATGGACGTGCCACATGTTGGCCAACAGGAATCTAACTACGACTAAGGATGATACCACTTTATGTGGAACTGTTGACTCGAGATGTCCGCAGCGAGGAGTTTTATCGCCCATGCTGTTTTGCCTAGTAGTGGATGAACTGCTTCATCTACTCTCGAGTCAGGGTCACCACGTCATAAGTTATGCGTGCGGTTATACTGGTCATCGCGCGCAGCCAGCATCTGTAAGCGCTCTTTGGAGTAATGCAGCAAGCACTGATGATAGTGAATTCATGGTGTAAGAAAACTGGACTTTCGGCCAATCCGAGTAAGACAGACGCGATTCTTTTCACCAGAAGGTATAAGTGGGGAACCACGAGTACACTGAAACTTGGAGGAAAACAACTGGAAATCAAAGAACGAGCTAAATATCTAGCAGTAATTCTAGATAAGAAGCTGTTATGGAACGAGTACCTGGAAAACAAGTGGAAGAAGCTAGTAGCGACTCTATGGCTCTGTAGGAGAGCCATAGGGAAAAGCTGGGGCTTGAAACCGGAGACACTTATGTGGATCTACGCAGCGATCTTGCGAACTAGGCTAACCTATGCGGTGGTGGTCTGGTGGAGCAGGGTCCAGCTGTCCACTGGTGCCTCAAAGTCGACACCCACGATGGCACTGGGGACAATAATAGGGTTGGAGCCCCTCCATCTCACCATCAAGGCCGTGGCTGCCAAAGCGGCCTGAAGACTAAATTTGGTAAATTACAGAAGGATCTCGACATCAGTGAAGATCCCAGTCGACATCGTGAGGAGGCCGACCCTGGACATGCCAAGGGACAAAATGGCCACTCGCTACCTCTTCGACAAGAAGTATCGAGTTAGTCTATCCACAAAAGAGGAATGGGTTAACAGCGACGCACACTTGCCCAGTGATGGATACAACTGGTTTACAGATGGCTCCAGGAACGAGGAGAGTGCAGGAGCCGGTGTATATCGTAGAAGGAATGGAATGGGCTTCACAATCGAGATGGGGTCCTACGCCACAGTTCTACAATCTGAGATTATGTCCATACTCCAGTGCGCGTACAAGGCAAAGGAGTGTGACAACAAAAGAAACATCCGTATCTGCTAAGACCGCAGGGCTGCTGTATTGGCTTTGAATGGAACAGCGACCACTTCGCTATTAGTATGGGCATGCTTTGATGTACTAAATATGTTAGCGATGGAAAACCGAGTTACTCTGCTATGGATCCCTTGACACATCGATATCAAGGGCAATGAGATATCGGATTGGCTAGCTAAACTAGCACCAAGAAGAAATTTCACTGGACCCGAGCCAGCTGTAGGTATATCCCGTAGGTGAGTCACTGAAGAAATTAACAGGTGGCTGACTAAGGAACGTCAGAATGAGTGATATTTGGTCTCCGGTTGCAGAGAGGCCAAAACACTCTTAGGCTCAAGGCTTAACTTTAACCGAGCAAGGGAAATACTCAAGCTCGGGAGAAACGAAATAAGGTCCTAACAGAAATGTTTATAGGACATGGGAACCTCGGATATCACAGACATAAGATAGGGCTTGCGGCAAGTCCCCTCTGTCGTCTGTGCGGAAAGGATACTGAGACAGCTACTCACATCCTTTGTCACTGCTCTGCGATTGTGGGGAAGCGTCTAACACTCACAGGCAGTTACTGCATCAATGAGTCAGAAATATCAACCAACAGCGTGACTGCGGTCCTCTCCCTATAGAGAGGGCTTGGGGGTCACGCTTAGGCTCACAAGGGGACGCAACGGGATAACCAATGCGTCAGGGGCTGTTACGGTCTCAACCCAACTAATAATAATAATACAAATAAAAGGTGAGGAAGGGCTTTTAATTTTCATAAATAAATATAAATATATTTTCTGAATACAAAAAGAAACAATATAGAAACTCATACATATCTAAAATTGCTAATATATAAAACATCCTTTGTACAAAATTTACAACTGCACGGAAAGAAGTTTCGGTAAGCGGCTGCACTAGCAGTAGTAGAGCAGCGCCACCGCGCGTGTGGTGCAGACACTGCGTCACATTTGGGTGAACGAATGCCTCAAACGTGCGTCGAAAGTCTCTCCCGCCTGTGGGACAACAGTTGCCCCATAAAAGGGAAAGCAATCCGCCAGCGCAGGTCACTTCAGAAGTGAATCTGCGCTCTTAATTTTTAAATGAATATTAAATCTAAATAGAATATTACGTTTATTTTTAAAAAAGTTATGTATGAAATGGGCATTTCCAAGAAAGTTGTCGTGCGTCACGATACATTAATGAATGTTAAACTCTTTGCAATTCATAGGTTATTTGCACATATTTAAAGCGGCAAGCATATATATTTTATGAAATATTTACATTCGAAACGATGCCTCAGATGCTGGAAATCGTACTTTATAAAAAAGTCATCCATTTTTGAACACGAAAAAACCACCTCGATGGCCACTTGCAAATAAATAACAAAACTCCCAAACTAGCGAACGGTTTTCGGTAAGTCAGTTCGTGGGTGCGCCGTTATCCCGTAGCTAGGCGCGCTGCTTGCTCAGCACGTTCGTGCAAGGGCTACACCATTGTGGGACAAAATCTCGCCCACAACGAGAGAGCGGCCGCACGAATTTGAAAGCAAGCCGATCTCCTAGCGTTTGGCACAGCCTTTGCACGTAGTGGGAGAGCCGCTTACCCAAACTTCTTTCCGTGTGGTTTGGCTTCAATGAAAAGAAATCTCAAAATATTCATGAGCAAACCGTGCACATTAGAACGATTCTTGAGCTTAGTGTCTCTATTAAAAAAATTTATTAACATTTTAATAAAACCTACTTCCTTATGAATAATTTTATGCACCGAAATCAAAGCATGATAAAAATTCACAATTCCAAATTATATTTCCAAACTACCTTCTTTTCGGATGATCAGAGAAAATTACCTAACAAAGGAAAAAGAGAGAGAACAAGAAAAGAGTTAACCGAAACCAACCTCTCACTCTTTCCTTATTCTTTCTTCGTATTTTTTATACTGTAATTTTAAATTGTTCATTTTTACAAGCTCTCATTTCGTTGCATAAAATTATTCGTAAGAAAGTAGATTTCAATTCGACCTGAAATAAATAAAATATTTTTGATTAAATTGAACAACAAAATTTTATTTTCAAATAGAAGTAAAACGATAGCTGGAATAAAACAATATTGAACCTGGATCGACTTTTTTCATTTCCCACTTTAAAAATTCGGGTAACAACCGAGAATTAAGGTGCTTTTCACGACTAGGTGTTTAGAAACTTCCAAATTACGTCTACAAGGATGAATTGTGTGATGTAATATTTTTACCAAATAATCTAAATGCATCTATATAATTAAAATACAGGTTAAAAAAACAACGCAGAGTTCCACTGGGTACAACTGCCATCTATGAAAATGACACTGGCTCCCAGTAGAATCGCGGTAAATCACAACTATTACCACGTCTCAAGATCGTGAGACGGGTGGCCGCAGGGCACAGCGAAAACAAAATGACAGGGCAACTGATAACTTCGCACCTCCGAGAGCACCGATCACAAGGACAATTACTTTAAGCGAATATTTTGGGTACAGTCGTTGCAGCTCCCTTTTAAGGTCTTAATACCTCTCGTCATCTTCCTTATCCTTGGCAGTGATGTTGTAGTCAGTCGGAGCTGAGAATTCCACCACGAATATAGTTCGTTTCTCGAAGTTTTGGAGCACAATGTCAGGCCTCGAGTGTGCAATGAAGAATGCTGTCCGGAAATCGTAGTTCCAGAAAATTTGGCACTTCTTGTTGTGGACAATTGAATCTATCTCTCTCGGAGCGTTCGGCAGGGCAGGGTCGCGGATAATACCGTAAGAGCGACGAATATGGTAGTTAAGCACTCTTAGCGCCGCCTTGTGTCAGTAGAGATACGTCGTTCCCGCGTGAGTGTGGCACCTGGATAGTATGTGTTCTATGTACCCAGCGTGTGTATGACACGGTCTGCACCTATCGCTGGGAACTTTTTGATGTGAAATGAGGCTACGGTATACTCATGTGGAAATGAAAGCGTCCTGGCACGCGAAAATAAAACCCTCTGTGCCTGAATAGAGTGTGCATTTTCTTGCTCAGGAGCTGTTGGCAGAAGTTTTCAATATCTGATTTCTTTACTTGAGCTTTTAGAAGTAGGGCATCTAGATAAACTAATGCACTTTCCTCACTTCTGCTGTTAAGATTCAGACCAAGGGTCTCGGCCGCCTGCGCGACGGCTTTATAAAGGAATGCTCCTTTACTAATAATCTTGAATTTCCTGACCATTTTTATCAGAGGATCCATTCCATTTTCGACGATGCAAGCTGTACCCAGGATAATTAAGTTACAAAGACATTGGAGATTTAAAAGTCCGCGCACGCCTTTAACGGGCGGCGTGGGCTGCACAAACGCGGAACGGAAGAATTTTTACTTAAGCTCTTCTGAATATGCATGATCTTGCGCGTGGCAATATCCAGGGTCGTGAGCTCGTGCTTCGCGCATGGAACTACCCGAAACGAGTAGAGTAGAACCGGTACGGCAAGCATGATACTCGCAGATACCTTGTCCAACGCCGACAGATTGTAGGACCAAATCTGTTAACCCGAATCCGCCCACGGGGTCATATATGGTACGGCGAGCAGTGCTGCATGAAAAACGACTTATCCTGGTCTTTCACATTTAAATCTCACGCAAAACCGTTGCATACTGTTCAGGGAGGTTACCCAAATAATTTTGTGTTACTGTTTAGTGCAAGTTGGCAATATTGAGCTGCGGAGGTTATTCCCCATTTCAGATTTTGTTTGCGGGGGAAAAAAATCTTGGGCGGATTCGGGTTAAAGGAAACGCTTGTATCTGCTTAAATGGGGCACAGCTAGGGATGTATAGGTCTCTCCAGTCTAAAGGTGTATGATAACACTCAGATCCACGAGCCGGAAACGCCAGTAAATCGTCCACGGTTTAGATGAATCTTGGCACATTTGTCCAATCCAAAGTACATACCAATCTCTCAATCTTCAGGTCATCCATATAAAATACATGAGTTTCCTATTGCTGGCGATGATGAGTGTCGCCGCAGACGACTGAAAGACGCCCCTATGGAAGGTGAGGCTATTCATTGTCACACGATAATGTTTCAATGGTGGGATCTTGGAAACCTCCATAAGGGACCTTTTCAAATGGACTTATACATATCGATTTCACAGCTCCACAAAAAAAAAGTTGTCTACCCCAGAATTCAGAATAGGCTTCCCCTACGTTTTTGGGGTCGCTGAATCCGAATCCGGGGTCCGTTTGGCTCCATCACTTGAGCTTTCGTCCCTAACCTAAAAAAAACATGAAAATCGCTGTTTTCAGATGAAACATGATCCATACCTATGAAAAGTGGGCATATCCTATGTTTTCGAGGTCGCTGAGTACGAATCCGGAATTGTTGTGGTACTACGATGTCACGCTTCGCCCCTAACCTCAAAAAAAGACGGTGAATTGGTCATTTTATGTAAAACATGTATTTTTTCAATGCAAAGTGGTCATAGCCTATTTTTTGGAGGTTGCTCATTACGAATCCGGAGTTGTTGTGGTTCTATGCCGTCACACTTTGTCCCCAACCTAAAAAAACAGTGTATTGGTAGTTTTATGTAAAACATGTCTTTTTTCAATTCAAAGTGGTCATATCCTATGTTTTCGAGGTCGCTGAGTACGAATTAGGAGCCCTTGCTTTTCTATGACATCACATTACGTCCCTAACCTACAAAAAAACGGTAAATTTTGGTGATCTTATGTGAAACATGTATTTTTTCAATGCAAAGTGGCCATATCCTATGTTTTCTAGGTTCCTGAGTACAAATCCGGAGTCCGTTCGGTACCACGGTCCCAGCCTTTGAACTTTGATGAGTAACTTCGGAAGAACTCTTAACCCAACAGACCAGACTGGCCACTCGCCCGATTCCTCGTCCAAGGAAAATTGAAAGCTAGTCGAAAATCAGTTGATGCCGTTGACAGAATTGTCAACGGTCGATCGCAGGCGAGTCTTCCGTCCTGGGGGTGATAACCCTCATACCTCCCCAGGGCTAAGTATGAAGGCTTTCCGACTTTGACGAGGACAAAGTCAACTCGTCGATGGACACACTACGGTTTCATCCTCACATCCTAATGCCCCCTTGCAAGGCAGTACGCTCCTACTAGCTTCTTTACTCCAACAGATAGTGATACGAGTCATTCTACACATCTCCTTTCAGGTGAGTCGTCATCGTTCACAGAATCTGTCGAATTGCTGGTTCGCACGGTTGTTATCTGGACAATGCTGTCAACAGCATCAACTGATTTTCGACTAGCTTTCAATTTTCACTGGACGAGGAATCGGATGAGTGGCGAGTCTAGTCTGTTGGGTTAAGAGTTCTTCCGAAGTTACGCATCAAAGTTTCAAGTCTGGGACAGTGGTACCGAACGGACTCATTATTTGTACTCAGGAACCTAGAAAACGTAGGATATGGCCACTTTGCATTGAAAAAATACACATTTAACATAAGATCATCAATTTACCTTTTTTTATGTTAGAGACGGAATGTGATGTCATAGAAAAACAAGGGCTCCGAATTCGTACTCAGCGACCTCGAAAACATAGGATATGACCACTTTCCATTGAAAAAATACATGTTTTACATAAAATTACCAATTCACCATTTTTTGTTTAGGTTAGGGATAAAGTGTGACGTCACAGAACCACAACAACTCCGAATTCGTAATGCGCAACCTCGAAAACATTGTCGATCGATTACGTTTCGGAAACACAGCTGTTTTCCCTCATCAGATCTGTATAAGAAACGTATTGAAATTACAAGATCGAAGCAATATAATGTAATGAACGCCATGTATCAAAATATAAGAATAGTATACCTTAAAACAATTTTAAAAATTCCGAGTAGTTTTTTTTATGTGTGAGTTCCATGTTATTCAGAAAAATATATAAAACTTTATAGGCAGCGCTAGAAAACGTATAATATAAGGTTAGATTCGAAATACGTTAATAGTATAAAAAAAGTGCAAACAGAAAATTTAATAGGAAAAGTAAGAAACTGATTTCATATCTGTAGAAAGATTTGTAATTTTTTATTTATGTAATGAAACTATTGCTTAAACTGTGATAAAAGACACTGAATGTTTGGTGAAGACGGAGCAAGTATACCCCGCATCAATCTTGGAAACTTTGTGAACGCACACATTAAGAATTACAAGGTAACACATCGGAGAGCGATACCTAGGTGTAAGGAGGGTCAACGGCAGTAACAAATTCTATAGTAGTATTTTTGTGACAGTTTTTTTCTAACTTATTACATGTTTGTTATAAATCAAATTTGTAGTATTGAAATTTGAGATGAATTTAGAGAATTTGTTATTTAGTTATAAATCCAACAATGTTATTATAACAAATACTAAAATAATCTAAATTGGTAACTGAATTCATGCAAGTTTCACATTCTTTTTTAATAAAAATCATCTCAGCAAAAGCGCGTTTATATGTATCTATTAGGTTCAATATGCAAAATTTCTACCTCATTCCATTATATAAAACTAGTCACCTCGCTGTTCTTGCGTTAAGGGTTGACTTATAGCTTTATGATATTTTTGGTCTAATCTGATGTTATTCCTATGTTCTTTAATTCTTATTCGTAGCCGACGTTTCGATTGGCCAATGTAAGCTTTCCCACAACGACAGGTAATTCTGTATATAGCATTACATTGGTCCAAAATATGAAGTCTATCTTTCCCTAATTTAACAAATTTTTCAAGTTTATTATCAACTCTAAAGACAGTTCTAATATTATCAGTTTCATTTAGAAGTCTTTTAATGTTATGTGAAGTTTGGCTCAGAAAGGATATTGAGATAATTACTTTAGAGTTTTTATTAGTATTGGCAATATTTTTAATGTCGTTAGTGTTGTTATTTTTTTTCTGTAGTTCAATTAATCTTTTATCTTCCCGAATAAGTTTTTTGGCGGAACCAATTAGTTTTTATAATATTGTTTTCAGATCTTATTCTTTCTTTTCGGGGGTAATTAAAAAGCAGTCATCAACATAGCGTACATATATTCGAATTTCAACATTGATTTGATTAAATACCTCTGCTTTTAAATCTTGCATTACTATTTTCGATAGAATATCTGACATTGGAAAACCCATAGGCATACGATGTGTTTGCTGGTAAAAGTTATTATCAAATTTAAAGAAGGTGTTATTCATAGGAAAAGAAATGCATTCCTTGAATTTGTCGACAGGAATTTTAGTATTTTTCATTATGTTATTCCATCTAGATTCTATGCTTTTCAAAACAAGTTTGATGGAACATTAGTAAAGAGTGATGTGACGTCAAGTGATATCATACTGTGATTATCGGGTATTTTAAAGTTTTTTGATTTTTTGTTTAAATTCAAATGAGTTTTTGATGTTATAATGATAAGATGGTAAGGAATCGGATATCATTTTGCTAAAAATCTTGGATAAGGAATAAGTAGGGGTGCCTATGGAAGATACAATAGGTCTGAGAGGACACTTTTGTTTATGTATTTTTGAAAGTCCATACATTCCAACAATGCTAGTATTTACCGTAAGCAAATCTGCTCTATTTGTGCTAGGATTTAGAAAACCACTTGTCCCTCAACCATCTACCGTTTTGAAAGTATCAATTTCTAAAAAGTTTAAAGGGTTATAATTAATTTTTTTATATGTTTTAGGATCATTTCATAACATATTCATTTTATTTGTGTAATCTTGGCGACACATCACTACGGTTACATTGCCTTTGTCGGCTCAGACCTGTTGTATCTTCCATAAGCACCCGTACTTATTCCTCAGCCAAGATTTTCAGCAAAATTATATCTGATTCCTTACCACCTTATCCTTTAAAGATCAAAAGCTCAATTGAATTTAAAGAAAAAAAAAAAAAAAAAAAACTTTAAAATACCCGATAATCACAGTATGGTATCAATTGACGTCACATCACTCATTACTAATGTTCCATTAGAACTTGTTTTGAAAAGCATCGAATCTTGATGGAATTACATAATGAAAAATACTAAAATTCTTTTCGACAAATTCAAGGAAGGCATTTCTTTTCTTATGAATAACACCTTCTTTAAATTTGATAATAACTTTTACCAGCAAACACATGGTATGCCTATGGGTTCTCCGATTTCAGCTATTCTATAGGAGATAGTCATGCAAGATTTAGAATCAGAGGTATTTAATCAAATCAATTTTGAAATTCGAATATATGTACGCTATATGTAAACTAATTGGTTCCGCAAAAAAACTTATTCGGGAAGATATTTGAACTATTTTTCTAATCATCCCATAGAGCATAAAATTGGAATTATCCAAAATCTGGCTGATTCGGCCATTCTTTTAGCAGACGTTTATTTTCAGTCAGAAAATTGAGAACTAGATTAATTACTACATTAATAAAAGATTAATTGAACTACAAAAAAAACTACACTAACGACAATAACAATATTGACAATACTAATCAAACCTCAAAAGCAATGATCTCAATATCCTTTCTGGGCCAAACTTCACATAACGTTAAAAGACTTCTAAATGAAACTGATAATATAAGAACTGTCTTCAGAGTTGATAATACACTTGAAAAATTTGTTAAATTAGGGAAAGACAGACTTGATATTTTGGACCAATGTCATGCTATATACAGAATTACCTGCCTTTATGGAAAAGCTTACATTGGCCAATCAGATTAGACCAAAAATCTCATAAAGCATACTGAACCTAATGGATATAAACGCCCTTTTGCTGAGATGGTTTTTATTAAAAAAGAAGGTGAAACTTGCATGAATTTAGTTACCAATTTAGATTATTTTAGTACTTCTTATAATAACATTGTTGTATTTATAACTAAATAAAAAATTCTCTTAATTCACCTAAAACATCAATACTACAAATTTGAATTACAACAAACATATAATAATTTAGAAAAAAACGGTTACGAAAACAGTACTATAGAATTTGTTACTGCCGTTGACATTGCTTCGTTATTTTAATTTCAATACGTTTTTTATGCAAATCTGATGAGGGAAACCAGCTGTGTTTCCGAATCGTAATCGATTCGAATTATTTCAAATAAATTTTAACTATTAGTCTCGAAGATGTCGTATTTATTAGGTTCTTTCC
>CAKNWW010302884.1:0-21614 GCA_932074435.1 Andricus kollari | reverse complement strand
GTTGATTTTGGGGTCGATCTGACCCCAAGTAAGTGATGAGGGTTAAAAAAAGTTTTAAATTTCTGCATTCTAATCTCGCTATAACGAGGAGCACGGGGACCCAAAATTGCACTATAACGACACCGAGAGGGGCCCCCAGTATGTATATTATGTCATTGTTATTTTAAGTAGGTATTCTTTTTATTTTAAGTCCGAACGAATGTGTATTTAAAATAAAATAAATACATAAATAAATATGTCAAAATAAATATTTAGCCAAATTAAAGTTATAAACAATAGTTTTAAATGTGCAGTACGTTTATAAATGATAAAATATGAAGAACTGCGTACACAAAATTTGGAAATTCGAAAATGTGAATAAAATGATTGTTAACCTTAAATTTAATCTAAAGTATGAATGTTCTTTTTCGCTCTCCGGGCAAAAAAGTGGGGATGAGGAGGAAGAAATTCTGCTTGTTGTGGCGCACAGTTTGTTCACTAGCTCTTGTTTCAGAAAAGACATAGAGCGATTACATTTTGCGAATGTGACTCCAAGTTATAATAGAACGAACTAAATTATATTGTAGCGAATGCCCATTCCCCGCAACAGTGGTATGAGCACGTTGATATCTCTAGCATGCGCAGTGGTGATTCTTCTGTATTTGTAGATTGTGTAACCCTATGTGTCAACCTAAAAATACACAGTAATCACTACTGCACATGCCAAAGATACCCACGCTCTGACACCTCTGCCCCGCAAGATTAAAAAAGAGGACGAAATTCAAAGATATACGGAGACCACTTTCATAAACTAAGAGATTCCATCTCGAAAAATGTGTTAAATGTAAAAAATAAAATAAAAGTTTGTAACACACATACATTGTATCCGCTAGAAAATAATTGTTTTAATTTGTTACTCAACACATTTATCTAGGTATAATTTTCTAGATGTTAAAAATGGTTTTCGTATATCCTGAAATAATATTAAGAAATATTCATTAACTAGTAAATTTATCTTAGTACACCAATTAAATAATATAAATGAAAAGTAATTCAAGTTTTTTAATGATAAATATACTTCAAAAACTGCGTAAAATACACTTAAGAAAATTAAATTTAAACCAATATATTTGCGATTTGAATTTTGTTCCGATAAATGGCATTTTAATTCGGGAAGTTGCAATGATGTTCTGCATTTTTTCTGCTTTGAGTTGCAATGAGAATATTATTCCAGATGATCAAAGCTTCATTATTTATGGAATTTAAAGGTGTTTCCTGTAAATATACGTTTAAATTTAAAAATCGAATTTCTATATTTTTATTTCAGTCAGGCTGCCATTGACCGAGCAAAATATTTGAATTAAAAAATTATTTCTAAATAATTACAACTCCTATCGATTTCGTTTCTTGTACCAATATTTTATTATTTTCCAAGGTACTTTTTCCAATAAAACAAATAGAGACAACAAGTTAATAATTATTTTTGTACAAATAAGATAACAAAATTTTTTAAACTTTTTTCCGAAAATGAATTGAGAAAATAAAAAAGTTTGAGGCAAAAAACAAAGTCGATAGGAGTTGTATTGGTTTAGAAATCGAATTTTCAATTCTAACATTTCACCACACGAAAAGGTTTTACAAAATTTTATGGTGATCCGTAAGTTGAAATATCATAATGTTCCTGAATTCCAGTCTTCTGAATCTCGTTTTAAGGTACCTTTCTCGGGCCTTCACTTCAAGGAGACTTCCGTGATGAACTATAAATCATGCCGTTAAAATTCAGTTAATGTGAATACACCATCCGAAGACGCAGAGGTTACCCACAAACTATTTCAATTTTTCGGAGAGCAGCTTGCGATGTGGTGTGCATGTTATCCACTCGAAGTCAACTCTGGTTTTAAGGAATAGAACCAGACGTCTAAAAAATTGAGGTAGTCAACACATAGTCTTTAAATACCGCATTATCAAGTTGACTGACCGGGTGTATCTTCGTTCGTAAAAGTCAGGTGCAGCAAATTGGGTTGTTTCTAGCAAAATTTGTCTTGCCATACTCGAAGATATTCAGCGCGCTTTTCAGCTGCTTTGTTTCGATGTGAGGTTGCACTGGATGAGCAATTTCGTGATATTCGTGTGATCCTGCATCAACGCTCTCAGTGCTGGTGTTTTTAGATGTGAAAAGTACTTTCAAAGATCCCAGTGATTTGCCTCCATCGTCAAGGTAATTTGCGCCAATAGAATGCTTAGCTGATAAGTTACAAATAAGTACTACCTTGAAGAGTGTATCAGTTTGATAGCAACTTGGAGTGTATGATCTCCCGTGACTTCATATCGCTCCGAAGAAGTTTTCAATTGTATCCTGATTGATGTATTCCGTCTTCATGTGTTTAAAGACTTTTCTTTATAGCGTATTCCAGACTTCAGATAATGCAAGCAAATTTTACTTTCAATTCGTTAGCGAGGGATTATCTCGAAAAACTCATTACTTGTTCTTTCAGAGCATATTGTTCATTTCTTGAACTGCACTAACCCAGAACTTTAAGTGAGGAGTTTCATCTGTGACAACCTGTGTTAAAAGCTTGTGCTTGACTGTAATCAGTTTTTAAGTTTTGCAAGAACCAAACCTCTGATCAGAGAAATCAGCATAATTATCTGAGTGGATGGCACCCTTTTCCATTGCTAATGGTTCTATTGAAGTCATCAAAGGCCCTGCGAAGAATATTTATACTTATAGATTAATTCTAGTGGCAACATTTAGCAAAGTTTTATTTTATAATACAATTAGATAATAAAATTATTTAAATATATATATATTAGAGTCGGGCTCGACTTTTTCGGACCGGGCTTTGCCGGGCTCAAGAATATTCGAACTTTCGAGAATCTGAATATTTAGAGTACCCGGTTGGTTTCGAGAACCAACGGAATTCGTGGAATTCTAGAAATTCATGGAATTCGAGAAATTCTAAGAATTCATGGGATTCATGGAATTCAAATCATTTACAAGAAAAGGCAATATTCAATGTCCTTACGTTTGAAAAGCTTAAAAGAACTTTTATAATTAAAAATATAATAAGTCACTATATAAAAAATAGTTTTGTCAAAGTATAATTTACCGTCAAACTTTGTAGCAAGTGGAATATACTTACTCATAGATCGACTGTAGACTGGTGTAACGTGTGAGACCTTCATCTTTCGCACATTTGCCTTAACGACATAGCGCTAAGTGACTTTCGGCAAACACCGGTACGTGGTATTGCTGTGCGCGACCATCAGATACGCGGTGTGAAAATGCGACCACTTCACTTTCTATCATTTTCCGTTTTTGCATCTTTGTAGTCAAGTTCTAAATCCTTCGTCCGATTATTATTACGATCTCCTATATCCAAATGTACCATATTAAAAAAAAATCACCCCCTCTACTTCGATGATCGCTTTTTTTAGTTCCATAAAAAAAGAAAAGAATTGTGGTTAAAACAAATATATAAATAAATCAAGTAAATAAATTATATTGTTCACAATTTAAAAGATTACACTTGGTTCAACGTTTTGTCGCCTATAATTTTTTTCATAGAGCTTACGCGATTCGCAGAATTTTTTATTTTCGAAGTTCCTTGATCGCATACGGATACCACTCATTCTTAACCAGAGTCTTTAATTAATTTGACGTTTTCTCGTATGCATTTCATGATCTGATCATATTTCTTCTAAGAAATACAAAAATAGAAGGATATAGGAAGTTTAGAATTCATGTGAATTGCACGAATCATAAAGACAAGCACATAGTCTGCAAAATTACTTGTCTGATCTTGTCCTTTTTAGGATCATACATGACATGTAGCGATAGAAACTCCTCATCCCACATAACAATCTGAACTTTTGCCCTTTCATCGGTTATCTTTTCCCATATTTAATTCAATCTTGGATAAATGCCTCTTCACATTTGATATAGAAGGCATTATCAATAACATTGATATAATTTATATGCAGAACCTGAAGCTTTGTACAAAGAGAGACCAAGGATTTTCATGTTTTTATTGAACCTTCTCCCATGAAGACTTTTATTTTCATTGACCAATGATTTTCTCGTTTTCATTGAACCTTCTCCCATGAAGACTTTTATTTGCATTGCACAGCTGTATTTCGGTCATCGCTCGTTGTGATTCTGATAGCAAAGCCATATTTTCGACACACAAAAATTAAATATCATTTACTGATTGAATTGCTTAATTCTTCAAAATTGTGAATCTTCTGTCTTTTCTTCATGTTCCTTTGGACAGTAGAATAAATTACTCTGTCCACTGTTTATCAACGAAAGATCCAATGACGATTTTTCAGAACTTTTAGCCCTTTTTTACCTACTGTTTTGTCCACGTGGAGTAGACACTAAGCTTCTCCTGAATTCCAAATTCCAATTGTCAAAAAAGAGAAATAAATCATTCATGTGTCATTTAGCGCCCAACGTTGAGCATGTTGGGAATACCTTTTTATTATTATGTAAAGCCAATTTGATCGGTTAAGTGAAATTAAAAGTGGATTCTTGTAAAGCGATTTCGTAGGTTAGAAAGAAAACAGTGCATACGTGACTCATTGCTTCGCTATCCGATAAGCGTTGCCACATGTATGTGCGTAATCGGAAACCTAAAATTTTAATCGATTATGTTAAAGTTAAATAGTACAGATTTTGCTCCTACTATTGAATTAATAAATTGAATAATTATGAAAAATCGATTAATTCATACGAACTGAATACTATGAGTGAATACGAATAATCCATGTAGGGATTAACTGTGAATTCAGGTTAATTGATTTGGATCTTGCTCCGATTAATTAACGAAATGATAATAGGTCAGCTAAATAAATATTACTAATGTCCTCAGACGATTTAAATCTTATTCTATACTTTTGAGAGAAATTGTGAATGGAATTTAAAAATTTGTGAAATAGTTGAGTCTCTTTCTTGCTATTTTCGAATGATGTTGAAATTTTGAATAATAGGAAATTGAAATGAATGATAATTTAGTAAGATCTCGTTCGATTGTTTTAGTAAATAAATAAATCCATGAAGATAAATATTGATTTTGTCGAATAACTGTTTAGGACCAACTCAAGCTTTGGTGATTGTTGTCAAATAAAATTGTTGTTTATATTGGGAATTTTCCCAATATTTGATTGAAAACCTAGAAGAAAGCCAAATAAGGCCGAAACGTTGAAATAAGATAAATTCAAAGATCGAGAAAATATATATACTAACGCGACAATTCCAACTGATAAGTCCTGATAAGGTCCTTGCCAATAAGGGAAGAAACCATGTCAAATACTGACAACGTAAATCAGTCAAATAATACAGCGATGCAAAATCAGGCTCCAGCTGGAGATCTGACCGAGTATCGGAAGAGACAGGGGTCGTCAGACACCAACTCCGCCACCTGGAGGAATACCTCTTCCAAATTCAAATGCTAGATTGGATGCACTGGAGGACTCAATCCATTCCATGTCGACGAGGTTTGCCGATTTGATTAAAAGATTGCCCGGGGAATTCGAATTTGCGAAATAGTCACGCGATGATGAATCCAGTACTAACATGGCAAACAACCAGCGTAATCGTACTCAGAATATACTTCTACAAAATCCACCGAATAGTTTAGGAGCTTTCGCTCGGTTTGAACCTAATCCAAACAGACCCAATCGGGAGGATAGTTCAGTCGCTGATAATTCACACGAAAACATCGTCATAAACCGAAAAAGGAACCCCGAAATGCAACGCTTTAACAGAAAGGGTGGATCGATTGAGAGAGAGTTATGTCATGTACACTTTCAGAATGACGTTATGACAAATCCTACTGACCCCATACACTCGAATTTTTGGTTTTCTCAAGTAGTCGATAATATTAGAAAAGGAACTCAACAATCACCCCTGAGATTGATTAAAGTTGTGGTTGGTCACCTATCAGCTGATAAACGAATTGTGGACAGAGAGACTTACGTTACTGAAGAACAATATCGTCGGTTGTCACAGCATTCGCACCAAGGCTCTCAAAATCGTCATGAAGGGATCGTAGCTTCAGTCGCGCCTTAATTCGCTCACTGAATTCGTTCGGCCTTCCCTCAGTAAGTCGAAATTCTCCGTCCAGACGAAGAACTGGTTCATTCTTTTCCTGGCGGGATGATGATTCCAGTGATAGCGAACTTCCTTTTCAACATAATATGTCAACCAATTTACAAACAGCATGCGACACTGCGTTGATAAATCAAAGACGAAACAGAAATTCCATTAATTCCAAAAATAACGAGAGTTCCGCTGCGATTAAAATCAGTCGAATAGTTAGCTCGTGTAAAATTACATATACGAGAACAGAAAGAAATCCGGAGAAATTTTTGTTCATTTTGAAGGATTACTTGAGGACTAGCAGAATATATAAGTATCTGTTTGTTCCTTGTTTATCTAAGATCTTTAAAGAAGAGCTAGAACTTCATTGCAGGCATTTGAATATTGAATCGGATACTCGAGGACCCGAGTGCCCGGGTAACAACCGAAAACTCGAGTACCCGGGTTCCCGGATAATCGGGTATCCGGGTAGTCGACGAATTTTTCGGAATGTTTAAAATTTCTCATTCGACATCAAGCTTCAAATGAAAAAAAATATACGCGCGTTAGTTTCGTAACGAGGACTAGGACTTCATGGCGGGTAGTTGTATGTTTACTCGGATATTCGGGGACTCGGGTAATTACCGAAAACTCAGGTACCCGGAAAGTCGGGTAATACACGGGTGCGTAGATACTCCACGAATTTTTCTGAATTTTAAAGTTTTCTCATTTGACATCAAGTTCAAAATGAAAAAAATAAAATAAAAAAATATACGCGCGTTAGTTTTATTATCTTTACTTGAGAATCAAAGGAAAGCACTAGCGAAGCTGTTAAATTATACGACATTAAAGAGAATGAAAAAATCACCTATTTTAAGACTTTAAAAAATTCTTGCAAAATAATTCAAAACGAAGAAGAAATAAAAACCGACAATGAGGGCACCTTTTAATTGGACTTCCACACATTATCCCAAAAGGTAATAAGAATTGTTTTAATCTAAGAAGAATTAAATACGGTACATTTAAATTTGCAAAATTTTCTAATAGGTTATAAGCAGTAACTTACTTTGAATTGGAATTCGTCGCTTTAGGCGCTTAATGCTGGCGAAATTAATGAAAGGTTATCTGACTTTTGTACTCATGTTAGCTTTTGTTTTACTATATTCCTGATACCCGAAACTTACCCTGGTACCCGGGTATTACCCGACTAACCGGGTATCCGAGTACCCGAAATTTAGGTTAATACCCGGGTACCGGAATAATATTTGTGCTCTCGCTTACCCGCCCGAGTACTCGAATTATCGGTTACTGGCAAAGTCAGAGCCCTATTTTGAAGGTCTGTACAGGTCGTAGTATTTGGTCAATAAAAGCTCATGCCGGAAGTGAAAAAAATTGTCTCGCGCTTTCCGTAATTAGTGGGGAGTCAAAACAGATGATACTGACCTCCTTGTAGAGGTTCACGATTTGAAACTTAAAAATAACCAAACTTTAGCGGAATTTGCATGTCGAGCCCGGTCTACTTTCGAACGTATGCAGTACCCACCTGAATGAAGAGAACAATTGAAGTAGATTCTAGCAAAGTTTAATCCGCGTTAAGCCTGATTTTGATCGCACTGACTTCTTTTGTTATAATTGTGGACAAGTAAAGCACGCGTTAAAATACTGTTCATCGAGTCCACAACCAGTGTGTTGTCTTTGTCGAAAAGTGAGCCACATAAATAAATACTGTCCAAGTCTTCAGGGAAACGGGCAAATCCCTCAGTAGCTTCACCTTAATTTACTGAACGAAAGGGGATATACCGAAACTGCACATTGCCCTTCACCGTCAAAGGAGAGGGAAAACAAACAACAGGCATTTTTAATTGATCAAATTAAGGATCTGGATAGGTAAACTGAATCCGAAAAAGTAGAATTAGGAATTAAAGACTTCATATAGAACTTGGTTACCTTCTCGTTTGCCCTCACATAGTATTCATTCACTAACCGCGCGTAGGATATATTGTTCTGGTAATATACTCAATGAACCAGTTCAATCAATAAAAATCCCTGTTGAAATTTGTATCTTTGAAGAAAAAATCTGTGGTATAGTCGATAGTGGTAGATTATTCTTGAGTGAGGCAGCTTACGAACGAGTTAAACATTTAGATTCAGAATCTGAAACCTGATTTGTCATCTCGGGCTGGTGTACGTCTCGGATATACGTCGGTTACTAGAGGACTTGGAGGAGTAGGCATCGTGATAGATATATTCTACGTATATGAACTATGCATATTATGCCGGAACTGTCGGGTGATTTGGTTCTCGGGATGGACTCTTGGTTAAATTTTATGGTGTTCGTAGATCCGTTGTCAAAAACATGGACTCTAAGTGGTAGTAACTCTAGTGCTATGAATATAGTGGTAGACGATGCCTTATCGTCAAAAACCATATCGTCGAAGTGAAGTTATTCGTAAATGTATTCACGAAGAAACTGATCGACTCTTAAAAGCAGGATATATCACTCGAAGCAATAATGAATGGGCTTGTTCGCCAGTGGTAGCTCCGAAAGCAAATAGTGGACTTAGATTCTGCATTAATTATCAGTCTCTTAATCAACAATCTAAAAAGCCAGCTTACCCCTTACATAATATGAGGTTAATCTTGTCGCAATTACACGAGGCTGAAATCATTTCGACCCTTGACATGAGTAAGGCCTTTCACCAGATCCCTATAGACGAGGAGAGTCGAAAATATACAGCATTTGTTGAGGAAGGAAAGGGATTGTTTTAGTTGAAAAGAATGCACTGCGGTCTCACAGGCGTACCGTCAACGTTTCAACGGCTGATGGATATTTAAAACAAGCGTTTGAAATATTTGATTGTAGACTGAAATTTACCCAGTAAGTGGTGTGACCAAATTTTCACGTACTTAGATCATTGGATTATAGTTAGTCAGGACCTCGACGAACATCTTGCCATTGTTTTCCCTGGTGTTTGAGGTAATTAGGGAGGCAAAATTAATAATAAACCGTGAAAAGAGTAGTTTTGCTTGTAAAGAGGTGAAATTTCTTGGGAATCTTGTCGATGAACTTGAACTGAGACCTAATCCTCAAACAATACAACCAATTATTGACTGAGGTCGAGCAAAAATCTTTCGACGATGTGAAAAAGGCTCACATCGGAGCTCCTCGATTATATCTCCCAATACCAGAACAACCATTTTTAATGAAAAGAAGTGCTCAGCAGTAGTTTTGGCCGTCGAATAACTAAGGTGTTATTCAGAGGGCATGCCGTTTAATTTTGTCACAGACCATCAAGCATTGCAATGGCTCCACGGGTTAGAAACCCCTATAGGCCGTCTGGCAAGATAGCCCATTTATCTTTATGAACACAATATGGCAATCGAACACCAACGAGGTACAACAAACGAAACATCCGACGCGCTTTCACGAATTTTCTGTGTAGATTTTGACCCAGATGGCTGGGAAAAGGTTATCGAGGAGACTATACAGGCGCGAAATTAGTTGAATACGATTTGTGACCAAAACTATTACGAATCAAAATACAACTTGATTAAAGAACAGCCCGATAGATTTTCTGATTGGAAAATCGAAAATGTTCGAGTAGTTTTACCATCGCCCTGATTACGAAAAGCCTTGATAGATGACGAGCATCCTTAGAAAAAAGTTGTCAAACCCGATGAGATTCTGACTTTAAATGTTGTAGATAAATAGAATTCGACAGAATTATTATTGGCTTGGAATTACCTTAGACGTTAAGTTTTACGTTGCAGATTGCGAGATTTATGTCAAAGTAAAGTATAATCAAAAACCGATGAAGGGCAAGTAACTACAAGAACAATACAACCCCCTTGGGCACAATTATCTGTTGATAACGTGGTTTCTCAAACGCGAACTAAAAAGGGGAAATCTAATCGAATCGTTATTCAGGATTTGTACACCAAATATATTGAGATATTTCCGGTCCGTCAAAGAACTGGTAAGTATGTAGTTAGAGTACTTAAAACGATTTTCGATCACTAGGGTACTCCAAAATCCATTATCACAGATAACGAGACTAAACGTATTAACAAGGTCGTAAGAGCCTTAGTGACAGCTAGATGAGTCAAACACATGACTACCCTATTGGCTCATCCTCAAAGTAATCCAGTTTACCAATCAGTATCAGCGTTTATCAATGACAGTCACAAGCAATGGGATTAGAACTTGTCAAAAATCAGCTTGCAATAATGTACACACATTCGGGAAGTATAATATCCTTCCATGATTAAACATGTAACAAAATCCCCTGAAAACGAAAGACATTATAACTGACTGCTGAGTTGACTATTGGGTTAAGAGAATGAGTAAAATAGATGAGTTTCGTCATTAAATAGCAAATCAGTTAAAGAAATACTCCGAGGAACATCTCGCCAAAGCTAATTGGGTTAGGATGACTTCGTTAAAAATTAACGTTGGTACTAAAGTACCCTAACAAAAAATTGAGCAATAAGGCTGAAGGTCCCTCAAAATTAGCACATCCTTACCTAGGGCCAGATTTTGTTGGCAGATTGCTTGAAATATCCACAGTTGAATTGGCAAACAAAGTCGGTAAATTATTAGGAAAACATAATATACCTAATTTAAAAATACCGCGTCGAAGCTTGCGATCTAAGTAAGTTATGTTTTTCAGATCGGAACGATAATTGTGAGAATCAAAAATTCCAACATCAATTTGACGATTCTCATCCCACTAGCGAGATGGAGGATTCGACAGCAACAAGCTCTGATCGATCCACACCCTCACAACCTGTTCCGCACCAAATGAAGAAATTATGGGAACAGCAAGCCCAGATTTAATACAAGCTGTTGGGCCTGAAGATAGAGATTGCGAATGAGCAAGACCGTTTCCTTTCAACGGACGGGCTCAGACTTGACACAATGGATGAATTTAAAGGATCTACTCCCTCTTATTAAAAAAAAGATGATTCCGTCATCTCAAAGACACAAGAGCCGAGGACCCACAGCGAGGAAGCCAGGAAGCTTTTGGAGGACCACTTTCAAAGCTTAAACCCACAAAAAACAACCTTGATGACAGTAAGAGATCCGAGGTCGATGGAAGGAAATTGAAATCAACTGACAATCCCAAGGCATTAGTTGCTCCGTCAGTTGTGGTCAAACCATTGCCTTTCGACGAAATTCCTAGTTTTGAGGAAATCCTCAGAGAATTGGGTGTGCCACAAGTTGTCAACCCCCGGGGAAAAGAGCAGCCCTTATATTTGGCAGATTGACGAATTATTAGACAGACTCTGCTCAAGGATATCATCAAAAACGAGCAGTGATCCTAGTCAAGAAAATGGAATTTACCAAAGTTGACCTGGGGACTAAGACTTTCGTCTCTTACGTCAGAAAGCAGCACACAAACGGCTGTGTAAATCGTCGCTCCCGAGGACATCGTTTTAAGGCATGTAAATTGCCACATAGGCAGAGATTATGCCGCGTATGTGGGGCTGACGGCATCGATACAGACGACTGTATCTATACACACGGGATAGAGCCTGAGCATGCTTTGGGACGTTGCTCAGGTTGCTCCGGAGATTTACCTTCATCCTGCTCTGAATGTTCGGGCTGTAACATTCGCCACCAAGGAATGGTTGATTTGCTCAGGCTCAATTATACCACCTGGCCTGCATGGACCATCCCCTCCGACCATCGTTACCTCATTGGCGAGGAGGTTCCTAATCAGTAAAAGCGCCCTTGAGGACGTAACGACAGCGGTTAACCCTGATGCTAAGGGCGATGAAGGCCCGGCTGTATCTCAATATCATATTATGACCAAAGAAAAAATCATGATAACCAAATTTTTACTTTTTATGCACTAAAATCATTTATTCGTTCAAATCGAAATAGTATATTATGCTACAAGCATATGATACTTTTTTCAAAGTTCACTAAACTGCCATATTCCATGCGTGATATAGGGGGTGCGCAATCGAGTATTTTTAATCAGTGACGGGTGCGTTTGTATAGTAGGGTGGTCCAAAAATGTTAATATTTTAATTTTTCAAGTCTCACCCCCGTATTTTCACAGCGGTGACGTAAAACTATGAAGTGAACAATCCGATGGGAAAAAATGTCACTTTTTGAATAAATCCCCCCCCCCCTCCACCATATTTTCCAATATGGAAAATAAGGTCGTGCGCTACCCATAAACATTTGTTTTATATCTAAAAAAATTGCAACATTTTTTTCACCAAATGACAAAACGAGGGGGTGAGACTTCAAAAAATCAAAAAAATAATTTTTTGGACCACTCTATCTAGTAGGGTGGGTCGAAAATTTTATTTTTTATTTCTAGATCTCGGCGAAATACAGCTTTTTTGGCTTACTTATTTTTGCGTACGGCCATTCTTTTTCAAGAAAAATCGAAATAACGATTTAAAAAAGTTGAAAATGCAATATTTGACTAATTTCTGTTATCTCAAACAGATAAATTCTTATTAACGGCCAGATCAAGTGCTGAAATGCAACTCTCTGCTTGATCCAGTGATATAAAGAACAACCCAGAACTCACGACGAGGACGTGGTTACATATTGAGTCCCATCGCAGCCCGTCCCAACCACCCACTTTTCATGGCTTAATGCTAGATGCTACTCCTTACCTCAGTTTCTTTTTGGAAAATTCGTGATCTGCTTTCGTTTCCATCTTCGCCATTTTCTGTCTTGATCGCAACCGTGTCCTTATGGATCTATCTCGATTTCTTTCTCCACAAACAGAAGCAGGAGCTTCTATTACTGCTTTGACGCACCGTTATACACTTTGAGTGTGGCATGGGCAGTGGAGAGATTAATTCACAAGGGGATGCCTTCGATCATTAACGAAAGATCTAAGATCATCATCAGAAATATGAGCAAGAGCTGGTGTGAATGTGTTGAAGTTATGGTGTTTGAAAAGTTCGAAACGGAAGTTGATTGATCTTTTCTTTTCGGGGTCTTCCTCTTTTTCTATACACTTTTTCCTTATCCTGCTGTTGGGTTATTTCTTGGAATAAGGAGTTATTTCTTTTTCTCATCGTCTTTTGCTTTCAGTATAATTTGCAATCCCTTTTCTCTCGCGGATAGCGTATCATCACAAATCATAGCCAGTAAAATCTTTTTAGGGTGTACGCAGAAACTATTTCTTTCAATGACTTCGTATGACATCATCCTTGAGTAATCCGAAAGGTATTTTGAACGGGCTGTCATTTCCCAAACGTGTTTTGCAGAAAACTGTATTGTCGGTTTACTTTAGTTAGATACCAGCACGGTGCGTAAACTCTAAGAATGAAAGTCGCCAATAATACCAGGTGTGTCAGGTGGACACTGGACAGTATCCAGAAGCAATTGCATGGCAGATTCGAGACAGATATTTTTGATCTGTACTAAGATCTTCAAGATCCTCCGCTGAAGGTTCTGGTAGTTCTGCTTTAATTATTTTGAAGTTGACAATAGGAAATTGTTCGCAGTTTTCTAATGCTCTATCTATCGGATCCGATAGCGTGTTTGATCCACTAGTCTTACCTAGTAAGACCGCCTTCGCTTTCTGTGTTAACTGGCGTTCCGTCACAACCAACAACTGCAAGATTTTCAATCTTTGCTTTTAAAATGATGGAGATATTCGTCACCTGGTTGCTTGATGAGAGAAATATGCTCTTCTTTGATCCTTTTTCTATGCTAATGTTAATTGTTGCAGGGGTATGAAATCATCCTTGTCAGTATTCGCATCGGTACTTACAATCTTGTCTCGTTCAGTCATTTTCCTGTTCACTGTGATTTTCATCACTTGCTTTTCATATTTGCAAAGCCGCTTGGGCCTCTGCAAGGCGAGCTACTTCTTTTGACTTCCTGTCTTCCTTTTCTTTCAGTCTTTTTGTTTCCGATAAATCGCTTCCACGGATGAAGTATTTTCTTTCATTTCTTTGATCTAGTAAAAATACGTGTTCATTAGAAGGGACTCTTCGATCTATCGCACATACAATTCTTGAGGTCGGGACATCACTGAAATCACTCATTGTAGATTACATGATTTTTCTTGTATTTTCTCTTCTTATGGGGTTTCAACAGAGATCTATATTCGTTTTTATAATTAGTGATAAGCTTTGTCACAAATTTTTGACATAAAGATGGAATGGCTGTCTTGTTCCAAATATCTTTTACTTTTTTTTCAACAGTGGCAGTGATCACTGTCACACTGGCATTTGAACCTTCTTTTTCAAAACGCTGAGTATAAAGGAATTGTTGCATAATACCTACATACGTTGGCAATCAATTAAAACTACATTCTTTTGCGATTTCAAAAACGGGAAGGGTGTTTACTGCACGAGTAGTAACCGTTGTTACCTTTCTTTTGAACATGATAAAAGTCGTAGCACTGTATCTAATATTTATAAAACTACACTTACTGTAAGTATACAGAAAAAACTAGGTTTTCCTGTCAAGCGTCGAACTGTGAAGAATTGTTGTTTACAGCGTTACCCTCGCAACAGCATTTGATTTTTAGTTGTCTTTCTACTTGCAATACATTTTTTCTTACTTTTCCTGTGTCTTTTATCAAATTTGAAATGACGACTGATTGGGACGGTTTGAGATAAGACTTTACGTATAACCATTTTAATTTTATATCACTGGATCAATCAGAGAGTTGCAATTCAGCTTCTGATCTGACTGTGAATAAGAATTTACCTGTTTGGGATAACAGAAATTAGTCAAATATTGCATTGTCCACTTTTGTAAATCGTTATTTCGATTCTTCTTGAAAATGACTAATCGTGCGCAAAAATAAGTAAGACAAAAAAGATGTATTTCGTCGAGATCTAGAAAATGTTTTCATAACATTTTTCAATAAAATCAACAATTTCAGAGAAAAATGAGAACAACTTATTTTTGGTACATTTTTCGCTTGGGGCAGGCCTTAAACTTATTCGACTTTGAAAAGTTTTTTTTTCAGGAAACTGTGATATGAAAACACACCTTTTCCCCTTGGTCCCAAATTGCAATTCCAATTTTTTGTTTTTTCGACCCATCCTACTATCGAGTCTTTCGTTAGTTACACAGGCGCAGTGGTTTTTCATTACACCCTCTGATACGGCCCGGGTCATTCGCACATGACGTGTATTGTATCGCTCTATTTAATTCGTTAAATTGCAGGTGTACTAAAGAAGAGCATGGTACTATAAATAGTTAGTTGTCTTAATCCTTTGCTAAAGAACAAGTACAAGTACAAGTACATGGTTTCGCCGCTTTCATTCAGAAAAATGATTGACTGATCCTATTAATATCGGAATCTCGTGATTGTTTTCTCAACATAGTGGCATGTGTTGTCTGTAATGGATCGATAGAGAGTGGGGCGATGTATTATCTAGCTTATGACAAGTGTGGTGCATTGTCACATATGACTTGTCGGAATTGGGCAACGAAAGAAATTGAGGGTATTAACAAAACACAAAAGTTTTGGAACTGCACTAGCTGTTCTAAATCCTTGACTAAGGAAAGTACCCGTCATCGGCGATCTCTCTCCTCTGTTTCGTCTGAGGCAGATGTAAATAAGCCAGGGATGTATTCTATCACGTTGGGACTCGGAGCTGAATTATTAATCGCTAATACTATTTCTAAGGGACACGCGACCGTCCTTCAAAAAATCACTTTCTTGCCTGAGGATTTTGTGTCTAAGCAAATAGCTTTTAACAGCTCCTGTGAAGCAACCATCGCGGGAATGAAAGCAGATGTAAGAAAAAATTCTGCCCGCATCGTGGTATTAGAGGAGACCACCTCCTCGAATGTGAAGACATAATTTAGCTCCAAACTGATTCTGAGTTAACGTTAGACGAGAACACGATATTGAAGATCCAAGTGTCTACTTTAATGACTAGATGAAATTAGCTGGAACAAAATGCGCTCTGTTCAACACTTGAGGTTTACGGGTTACCGGCCAAATAGTCGGAATATTTGCCTGCTACTTTCTGTCTAATTGCTGCATCTTTGGAGGTATCTTTCACAAAAGATGACATTTCATCTATTTGCCGGCGCAGAACTCCAACAAACAGTTTCATCTTTCATACCATCCCATTAATACTTTTGGTTTAACTACAACAGCAATCTACTTGTGTTAAATTAATGGAAAATTGCAAGGAAAAGTGTGGATTCTCAACTAAAATGATTGGACGAAGTGAGGTCCAGCCTCTGTACATGAGAGAATCGCTCTCTAAAAAAAATCGTCTTATCTATAGAGCCAACATCAGTGACCTTGATGCCCTGCGTTAAAAAGTCTTCAGGATTGCACTGCATCACGTGGCACTCTCATCTGATCCGTTACTTCATTTGTATACTTATTTGACATTTTTACTTGTATTTCATTTTTCTCTCCAAACTTATAAGTGTAGGTTTGCAAATTGAGTTTTGTGTTTTGAGTACTTATAGGCTACATTATGCATAGAATTGCAATACTAACATATGAGAGATTATAGATACTGACTGAAAGAACCTTGCTTATATGTCTGTCCCTTACTTTAGCCTGAGATCCGTGACCTCTATAATTATAACAAATTTGATGTAATAAGTTTTATCACAACTGATTATAATCATAAAAAAGTAGTTTCTATTAAACTTTTCAAATACGTAACGTTTCCAAAATGTTAAGGATGTACACTACGTACAATCAATCTCAAAAGTCGCCTATATTTGAAGTGATTGATAAAATCGAAAAAAATAGATCTATTATTAATTTCTGCCAATCTTGACGGTGGCTTCCGAAATACGCTTAACAGTCTCCGTCGAACCTGAAATCTCAACTCGGAGAGTTTTTTTTACTTTTCTTCTAATTACAACAATTTAAAATGAAAATTTTCAGTTTCGTAGACTTTTATTGTAGGCGCTGGTAAAAGGTTCAAACCCGCATTTGAGAGACAGAAAATGCCTTCTATTGCTTCTGAAAACGAAGAAAAAATGTTTTGAAACTTATTTGCAAAGAAAAAATTTCAAAAAAAATTTTGAAAAAAAAATATTTGAAATTGGTTGAAAACACACATTTTTTTAAAACTTATTCTTACCCATTTTAACTTGCCAAACCTTTTAAACCTGATACCTAACCGCACACATTAACCAACTGACCTATCGAATCATTTGGATCTTGCAAACAAAATGTCAGCCATGTATTTTAAAGCAACGTCGATTGAAAAATATTTGTCCCTCGTTTTATTCGTAATTCTTTTGTTTTCGAGATTTACAATTGTCAATTTTACAATGGATTTTTCATAAGATTAAGTATATTGTCAATAAGCTTCGTTTAATTTTGTTTTTCAATTCATGTTCCTTAAAAATCTTACATAAATAGACACAAAGCCAGAACGGTTAAACGAATTTTTATCTTTAAAAAAAATGATTACTTGTTTAAACATTTTTATTTTCCACGTAACTCATTTTCTTGGATTAATGACACAGTTAATCAATGTTATCCATATGAAGAGTAATACTTTTTGTTAGAGACATGTTTCAATTGTTTACACAATTAATTACTCACTTGTGTCTATCATGGGAAAGGTGGAGAAAATTCTAATTTTTTCAAATCTATTGAAATACGTATGTCGCTTATTATTAAGAACTTTCCTAATTCAGAAATTACACCCTAATTATTTTAACAATTTTATCTGTCTTATCAATTTGTTTTGCAATAAATTATAAAGAGTTTTTCAAGCGCGATTTCATTGAACATAAAATAATTTTTTAAACGAATTTAGAAAAAAGCGAAGTTGAAAAATAAAAATTTTCCAATTTCAAATTTCAAATAGAAAATGGGTAGGAACTGGGTAGATAAAACCCTAAAGTTTACTAATATTTAATTTTTGGTTCTAATTTTGGGCTAAAAACCGGGTAGGACTGGGTAAATAGTACGCCAGTGGCGAGATCCTTATAGGAATCCGATAGGATTGGGGTAGAAACGAAATTTGATCTTTATTAATATTAAATGTCTGTTTCTAATTTTCGGATGGAAACTAGGTACGAACGGGTAGATTGTACACCAGTGTTAAGTGCCTTTTAGTACTCAAGTAGAAACTGGGTAGAATCGAACTTTGCTCTTCACCAATATCTTATTTCTGATTCTAATTTTTGCATGGAAATAGGGTTTATAATTTTCGGACGGCAACCGGGTAGGAACGGGTAGATTGTACACCAATGTAAACTGCCTTGTAGCAATCAGGTCGGCACACGGTAGAAACGAACTTTACTCTTTACCAATATCTTATTTCTGATTCTAATTTTGGGATAGAAACAGGGTAGAACCGGGTAGATTATACACCAGTGTAGAATGCCTTATAGGAATCGGGTAGGAGCCAGGTAGAACCGAACCTTGGTATTTACCAATATCTAATTTCTGATTCTAATTTTGGGACAGAAACTGGGTAGATTATACACCAGTGTTAAGTGCCTTGTAGAAATCGGGTAATAACCAGGTATGAACGAACTTTGATCTTTGGAAATATCTAATTTTTGGTTCTAATTTTCGAGTAGAAAGCGGGTAAGGCCAGGGCCCCCAAGCTGGAATGTATTTTCTTGAAACAGAGTGTTTCTCCGTCAGACTCCCGGCGGCACTTCAGTCACCGTATACAAAACTAAACACCGCGTGAATGTGAGGTTCAAAAATAGCGTGACATTTGTTCACATTTATTTTCATTTGTTTTGTGGACACCAAGAAGTTACCAACGTCAATTTGTAAATAAAATAAAATAATTATATGTGCATTGCCTTCGGTAACGCACGGGAGCGATTTTTGTCTTGTACACGCCTCTATGTTTATTATGATATTTCGAGAATCAGTAATAATTTTTAGTTTCTAGGACTTATTTTAAGGAGGAGATTTTAATGTACATTTTGCGAGATTTTAAAATGTTAACAAATGGCACGCACTTTTTGAACCCGACACACACGCGGGGTTTGACTGAAGATACGGCGACTGAAGTGCTGCCGGGAAAAGGACAGAGCAACACTCTATTTTATTCAAAACACATTGGAGTTTGGAGGCCTTGGGTAGGACCGGGTAGATTGTACACCAGTATCGAGTGCCTTGTAGGAATCGGGTAGGAACCGGGTATAAAAAAACTTTGTTGTTTACCAAAATGTAATTTCTGGTTCTATTTTCCGAATAGAAACCGGATATAACCGAGCAGATTGTACACTAGTATTGATTGCCTTGTAGGAATCTGGTAGGAACCGGGTAAAAACGAATCTTGGATCTTTTCCAATATCTAATTTCTGGTTCTAATTTTCGAACAGAAACTGGGCAGGACCGGGTAGATTGTACACTACCGCCTCTACAAATATCACAAGTGTCGAGTGCCTGGTAGGAAACAAGTAGGAAACGAGTAGAGAAAAACTCCGTTTTTTGAAAATATTTAATTTCCGGTTCCATTTGTTGGATAGAAACCGTTTCGTACTAGGTAGATTATTTTCTAAACTTTTTTTCTGTTGTCATTTCCCGAATATGGCCAGGGTAGGATCTGGGTACTTTCCGAAAATTTAAATTTAGACCAAATAAAAGCCAGAAAAAGTGGGTAAAAACCGATTAGAAATTATCAGTACGAACGTGTATCACAACAAGAAAGTTGCACGCCAACTACTGCTCCAGAATAGCCTGTCACTTTAAAACTGACTATAGGCTTCTCCTAAATACTGCTAGATGGCGCCACGGCTTAATGATTTCACGCTAAGCGCAACCCGTGTATAAAGTTCCTTATCAGTGATGTGCATGAGTCAAATGGATCCGACTATAAACCGATCCGACTCAGCTGAGAATTGAGCCAAAAAAATTCAAATCAACTCAGGACGTGAGTTATGCGTGAAATGTTCCGAGTCGACTCAAGCTGTGATCGAATCAAAAAAATCCGAACCGACTCAGTGCATGAGTCATGATTCAAATTTTCTGAACCGACTCTAGCCGTGCTTGAATCGAAAAAATCCGAATCGACTCAAAGCGTTAGTCATGAGTAAAATTTTACGAAAGTGACTCAAGTTTAGATTGAGTCAACAACATTAATCGATTCAATAAAATTCGAAACAACCTAATCTGCATAGTAGATTCAATCACAGCTTGAGTCGATTTTCAAGAATCAAATTATTAAGTTTTGGCCGCTTTAAACTTTAAACTACCAAAACATTAAGACCCAATTTTGTTTTGACCACTTTTGTTAGGCTTAGGGGACAATCATGGGTCCTAAAGTATCCTAAGGGTGCTAAGAAATACTAAATAAAAAATGTCAAGATATTTATGACACCGAAAAAGTGAAAGCTTTGAGCGCCTCGATATTTACCAAAAACTTAGTTTAGGTTATTGACTTAAAATTGGGTACCATAGGGACTAAAATCTTGAAAATAGGGGTCTTTGGGGACCGCCCCTGAATATACAGTACAATAGGGAATATCCAATCTTAAAAGTGAGCATGTGTCAATATGTTAAACGCAAACTCAGGAAAAAATAAACCACTGAAATGGCGACGATTTGAATCGGTCAGTTCCGCCAAAAATCTTATAAAACTAGATCAGAAGACGAGCAGGAGACGCGTCTATATTTATAATATCTTTGGTTCCCCGATCGGCTTCCAATCAGCTGTGTACTTCAATGTCCGAGTTCGGAAAACGGCGATGCTTGTGAAGGTCCTCTTTCTAGTGGTCCATATTTATCGCTCGTTATCCGTAACATCAACCATAATTTTTTCGATACTTACATAGTTTCGTTACTTTTGAGATCCGGAGAACTATAATTTGCGTATGTTTTTTTTTAAACTAGTGACTATCGAATCTTTAAGTGAGTTTTTGACGAGCGAGTGTACTCCACGGGGGCGAAGTCTCGTGATAAAAATTGGAAACAAATATTTCTAATATGGCCGCTTATGGAGCGACACGTGCGCTCTTGTGAGAACTGGGGGAATGAAAATCGCAAGCGGCCGTGCGGGCGGCATCTTCAAATTTGAAATATTGGACTTAATAATGTTGTCAATAATTTGTAATACCGTTTATTGATATCATTACATATAACAATTGAAGTACACAATAACATCAATAATTGGCTATAAAAATTATTGACAACATTATTGGTAAATGGAATTTGATAACATTTATTTTAAAAAACAATAACCAAAGATTCTGAGCATGGGTTTTTATTGGACACAAATCACTGTATGATTACTTTTTATTTTGTCGTGGATTTGAAAAAGTATCATGAAGGTTTTCGTAGGAAAAAAAACCCTAATAAAAAAGTAACACGACCCAATTTAGAGGTTATGTTACATTCTTCACAACCGGCCTGACAAATTCTAAAGTCGTGAGACCTGGTACAAGGCACTTGATTTTACAGGTAATTCTTTTCGAGTTAATTGAAAAATTATCGTCAAGATTTCACGATTATGTTTATTGGGAAGTCTAAGAATTTGGGTAAAAAATAGCCTCAATCTTCAACGTTTTCAACCATGATGCTTTCAGCTGTCAGTTTTCAGTGCTACCATACTAACGATTTCAAAGTTCACTACATTTTCGCAAACTGAATATTTT
>CAKNWW010302803.1:628-16767 GCA_932074435.1 Andricus kollari | reverse complement strand
TTATTACATATCAGAATTTTCACTTTTGGAATTGAGATTTTACAAAACTCTTTTGTATTATTTATAGTTCTGTTTTGTATTAAATCCCAAAATAATTGTAAACTTTATCTAAATGCAGTATTGTCCTCCATTTACCTAACTAATTGGGTAAATTTTAATGAACAAATTTTCTCCGTGTAGATTCATCATTTTAGTTGAAAATATATCAGTTTGGTTGAAAATACATCAGTTTGGTTCAAAATTAATTTTTTTTTAACTGAAAATTTAACTATTCCATTTTTAATAAAAAATTTATCTTTTTACAAAATTCAACTACTTGGGCGAAAATTTGTCTTATTTAGTTAAAAATTCAACTATTTAAGAATCATTTAAAAAATATAAATTTACAAAAAATACAAAATTATAAAATAATACAAAACAATTTTTAAATGAAATGAAAAATTATAAAAATCAAATTTTTTATTTAAAATTGTAATTTTTCGAGGTGGAAAACGGAAGGGGGACATTTTATCGCACCCTATCTCTTTTCCAGCGTTTGCCAGTGGTCGGAAAACTATGTACTGCCGCGCGGCAGCCTTAGCTGTCGGCGGGTCGATTCAAAATTTCGTGGTTGTACCTGCTGCCGTCTCACAATGAATCCCGGCCGAGAAAAGCTAATACAACCGAACCCTACGCAGGAGAACCATAACGTTGACGAATGAAGCCCGGCAGGCGAAAAAAAATTTCTTGGGCCAACCCTGCCCTGACCTGAAAAGCGAGCAAAAAGTTTGCCGACCACTGCTTTATGCTAAGTTAATTCAAGTAAAGAGTTAAGTTTTCGATAATTTAAAAAATTAAGTTTCAACAAACAGGTTGAATTGTTGAACAAAAGTTATTTAACTTTTTTAATAGAAAACAGTGGGATTCAACGAAGAAAGAAAAATTTTTAACAAAACTTTAAAATCCATTTTAAATTATGTTAATGAAAAAAGTTGTACTATAAAAACCCGATTTTTAAAATATTAATAAGTGCTTAAAAAATGCAATACATATTTTCATAAGTCCTTGCGGCAGTTTCAAGATATTAGTGGTGAAAATAAGCCCTCCAAATTTCATCAATTTATCTGCAACCGTTTTTAAGTTATCGTGTTCACAGGAAAGTGTGACATCCACACACACACATCCATACACACATCCACACATATCCGGACAATTTCTTACAGCATTATATTAGACATTATTAAATAGAGGAAGTTTTAATTAAATGAATTAAAATTTTTTGGAAAATGTTACCATTATAAAGCTTCCTCTATGACAGACATGCCCAACCCGGGGAAATTCCCTGCGAGACCACATGTTTCGCTTCCACTACTTTTTCTCCCGGAGAGCGGGAGAGGTGGCAGGCGCGTGCGACAATCCCTACTCTGTGACGTACGCTGCACCGTAGGTTCGAAATATCTGTTGGGGTGCTTGGGGGCGACTGACTTTTCAACATAAAACTTCAATAATAACTAAATTCTTAATTATTTTATTGCAGTATGTTTAAATTTCTTTTCAATGAATGTAATTGAAAAGAAAAGTTCACAAAGGGTTTCTTTGTTGTACATTATTGAATATTTTAATATCACCATTTTTTACATTGTATGTAAAAAATACACAAATGTTGGCTGATGATTTTTGTAGTATAACAGTCTATTAACATTGTGCTCAACGTAGAAAGGTAAGTTATAGATTTGAAATATAGTAGGAAAATCTCAATCCTATTTCGCATCAATAAATTCTGATATGTTTAATTAAATATTATCTGTATTATATGCAATATTTAAAAGTAAAGTTAAGCCTAGTATGTAATATGTTTAAGTTTAAGACTTTAAGGTTTAAGTTCGCGTTTACAGTTTTCACCGTCCAGGTACCTGCACATTGTCGGGACAGGTAACTCTGAGGCAGGATATTTTTTTAAACTTCAGTCAGGTGCATCTTACGGTAGGAATGCTATAAAAAAAGGGAAAGTTTTACAGGTGAGAGAGGGCATACTTATCTTTGTCACAATAGCTAGTATTATTATGTTATTAGGTTCATGAAATATGAAAGAACAAGTTCGTAACCTTGGTCTAATAGTAGTCCAGCATGTATTGTATATCATCAGCCCACCCAACTTATACATTAGGCATTAGGGATAAGCACAAAACTCAGAAAGGATACAGTAGATCGTTGCCCAATTTTGGCACCGGAATATGTCGGGAAGTGAAACAGAAACACATAGTGCATACATATATATATATTATACCATTGCATAATGTTTATATATTGTTAGACTTTCAAAAGAATCAAAACTATCAGTCAACAAAAACTGTGATATTAAAATATTCGATAATGTACAACAAAGAAACACTTTGTGAACTTTTCTTTTCAATTACATTCATTGGAAAGAAATGTAAACATACTGCAATAAAATAATTAAGAATTTAGTTATTATTGAAGTTTTATGTTAAAAAGCCAGTCGCCCCCAAGCACCCCAACAGATATTTCGAACCTACGGTGCAGCGTACGTCACAGAGTAGAGATTGCCGCACGCGCCTGCCACCTCTCCCGCTCTCCGGGAGAAAAAGTAGTGGAAACGAAATATGTGGTCTCGCAGGGAATTTCCCCGGGTTGGGCATGCCTGCTCTATGAGGAAGCAAAAATTAGAAAAAATATCGAATAACAAAATTTAACTTAACAAGTTTTTCAAGAACAACAAGAAATTCATTAATATAGGACAATACAGTTTCAAATTTTCCCAGCCGAAAGTCTATTGTCTGAGTGGTAGACTGACCGTGGGTTGGCACCCGGGAAATTCCGCAAGCACTCACCCTGTGCAAATTTTTGTAAACACGTGCATGCCTGTATTCAATTTTCAAATTTATGTGGAACATCAATTTCTGTGAAATCCTCCTCTTCATACTTTGATGAGCAATGTGATGCTTTTGTAAATTCTATTCAGTCACAAGAAGCTCATGTTATAAATCGGAGGACCAAGCCTTAATTTGTAAAAAAAGTAGAGCGCATAATTACTCAAGTGTCGGTGAACAAGGCCCCATCATTATTTCCAGCAAAGATAGAAAACAACACTGCCCTAATAGCACGGAACGTTCCCGGGAGGTGTAAAATGTCCGCCGCTTGGGAACGTTCCATTGGGACCTGCGGGGAACCTTCCATTATTGTTATTTTTAACAACAATTATCTCGTAAACCGTAAGAGATAGGTGAAAATGGATGTCATTTTTGATTTTTGAGTACCGCATATACTATCTATAATATGATATCTATATCATAAACTGACATCGATTTTGACTTATCACTTATGGTTTACGCGATATTTATTTATAATAATAACAATAACGGTAATTTATGTTTGGAACGTTCCCAACCGGCGGACATTTTACACCTCCCGGGAACGTTCCTGGAACGTTCCGCTGGAACGTTCCGAAGGAGCCCGCGGAACGTTTCGGGAACGTTCCGTGCTATTAGGGTGATTCCCCACCACCGAATTCACAACATATTAAAAAAATTCAACCGCGACGCTCATTCTGTTCAATCCGAAAAATTAGACAAAATGATCAAGCTAAGACACTAAAATCAAAACCAACTGATTTACACGAAAGCCGCTCTCCGAGAATGCATGACTAATAACAAATTAAACACTCCTGCTGGTCCTACATTAATCATAGATTTAGATCATTCATATGCTCAGATATAATTAATTATTATTCAAACACCGACAATCTTCTGATTATTAAATGGTAAAATTATAAAAATATGTATAAAAATGTATTATGTATAGAAATAAATAATAATCTCAGCAAAAGATATTATCTTAATTCAGTGGGTTTTATTGATTTATTATGTATTTTATATAATTATAATTATATAATTTTTTATTTTCATAAATTAAAATATAAACATTTATTCAACATGAGATCTATCATACGACATAACGGCGGAAGGGTATTGGAGTTTGCTATTTTGCTATTATCTGAATAAAATTTGGCTAGGTAGCCTATCATCAGGGGCAAGGAGCAATCTGACAAATTTGAAAATAACGCGCGGTTCAGCGCGGGCGACAGCTACAGAGCGCATGCGCATTGAAGTCGACTGGATGGATCCTCCGCACGGCATCGTGTGTGCAATGAGACGCTCGTAATTTTTCGGAGCAGCTGTCATAACGTGACTTACATCCAGGGGCAATACACCGCGTTCGAACCGTTTCAGTTATTTTAGTGCCAAATTTTATATTAATAATATTTTTAAAGCTGTACACTTAGATTTGTAACACAGAAAACCGATTGTCATGACGAAAAATGTCGATTAAATTGATTTTTCAATAGTCATTCCTATTCTTGCCATGTAAAAATAGGCTGGAAAGACTCCCAGCGCCATCTGCGCTCCGCGCTTTACTTGACCGTACTAGTGAACTAACATCGTTGCAGGGGGCTGCTTTTTTCCTATTGCCTTAAACACAATTTCAGTATAAATATTTTCCAAAAATTAGTTGAAGTTTTAGTTTTTGAGTTATTAAATGATTAGGCTGGACCAATCAGGAGCACGGTATAAACAGTCGTGCGTATGTGAGCGTGAGTCCAGCGCGCAGTGTTGTTGAGCGAGAGAACAGCAGCCACTACACTTCGTTGGACTCCCGTTCACGTACGTACGGCTGTTTTTACCGAGCTCCTGATTAATCCAGCTTAAACATTTAATAACTCAAAAACTAAAACTTCAACTGATTTTTGGAAAAGGAATTTTAGATTTATTTTTAAAATTTTTATACAACCATATAAGTCCGGACACTTGAGTCTGGGACACCCTGTATATATGTATGTGTGTGTGTGTGTAATATGAACATGAATAAAAATATATATTATGATTTTTATATTTTATTATATTTATTCATTTATTTATTTCAATTAATTTTCATATAATTTGATTTTTGAAAAAATTTCATGAATTTATTAGTAAATTATATGTGATTATTTATAATATTTATTTATTTAAAAAAAATATATATATATATATACATATATAGTTAATACTTAATTTAATTTATATTTTACATTTCACATTTATTCGGAAAGAAATCGGAAACATTCGGAACGAACAGAAACTAGTGGGACACATGTGGGAATTTGGAATAAGCTATTGGGAAACAGTGAAATTTATTCGGAACGAAATCGAAGAGGTTCAGAACGAAGTAAATGCAGTGGGACACTTCGGCAAAACTTCGTGAAGACGTCGGAAATCTTCGGAAAGAGAAAGCGATCGGAAAGAAACGGAAGCAAAGTTCGCATAGAAATCGGAAAGGATCGGAACGGGACTTCCTTTCCGACCCTTACCGTTTCTTGCGCAAGGGCTGAAAGATATGCAATTCGCAGCCCTTTTTTGATCAATTCCTTTTTCAGGAGTTACAATTGAACATTCTGCAACCATAGACATTCATAATTTATATACAGGGTGTTCAAAAAGTAACGAAACACCTAATTAATTTTCCAGGTAAAATATTTTTCAAAAAGGTTAAGGTCATTCTTGAAGTAACTTTTAACAAAGAATCCAGTGGTGACCTTGAATTTGACCTTGAGCTTGAACTTCAAGGTTATTTCAAGGCCAACTTTGTTTTTTCAAGTGGGAACCCCTATTTTTGACAACGGTAATGGAAAGAGCGGGAAATTTTGCGTCCAAATATGTTCTAGGGTCGTGGGTCAAGCGTGACCTTGAACTTCAGCTGAAGGTTATTAAGCTTGAACCAGGTATGGCGCGGGTCCAATCTGTACTGCTGCGGCTCAGATGTTTACGAAAAACTTCAAAGTCATTGTTGGAGTGACTTTTAACGAGGAATCCAACGGTGACCTTGAATTTGACCTTGAGCCTAACCTTCAAGGTTATTTCAAGGTCAAGTTTGTTTTTTTAATTGGTAACCACTATTTTTCACAACGGCAATCGAAAGAGCGGGAAATTTTGCGTCCAAACATAAACTCAGGTCATAGGTCAAGGATGACCTTGAATTTTAGCTGAAGATTATTAGGCTTGACCCAGGTATTGGGCGGGTCCCATCTGTACTGCTGCGGCTGAAGTGTTTATGAAAAACGTCGATGTCATTCATGGAGTAATTTTTAACAAGGAATCCAGTGTGACCTTGAATTTGACCTTGACTTTCAAGGTCATTTGCAGGTCAATTTTTTTACATTTAGCGTCACCCAGGAATAACGACGTGGACATAGTAAAATCTGTTCCCTTTGGGGTGGTTGATTTACGTGAGTGTCCTTGCCTCTCGCGCTCGGGGTGCTTGATTTACGTGAGTCCCCTTGCCTTTCACGATCGGGGTGCTTGATTTAGTTAAGTCCCCTCACCTCTCACGATCGGGGTGCTAGATTTGAGTGAGTCCCCTCGCCTCTCACTTTTGATTATTAGCATTAATCAGCACAACATCTTATTTTAAGTGCTCAAATCGTTCTCCATTCACCTCTTGGCAGTAAGCTAATCGATGATAAAAAGCATCAATGGTATTTTGGATCATTACAATGGAAATGAGAGCTGACTTATCTATGATCCTTTGCCGTAATTCATCTAAATTTTTGGGTTTTGTTTTGAACACCCGATGCTTGAGATAACCCCAATAAAAATAATCTAGAGGCGTCAAATCGATCAATAAATACCTCATCTAAGTAAGCGTGAACGTCTCGTCCATAGTGAGCAGCTGTACCATCCTGCTGAAACCATATGTCTTCAAAGTTGTCTCTGGCTATTTCTTGGATTGCAGGAACTATTAAATGTCGAAGCATAGCTTCATAGTTTTGAGCATTTAAGTTACCATCAATGAAAAATGGTCCTATAATTCTATTTTTAAGTATTCCAGCCCAAACATTTAATTTATGCGGATACTGAAAGTTAGGATCTTCAACTATGCGTGCCATCATGTCTTCAGAAAACTGAACGCGACGATCGAAATCGTCTTCATTCAACTTGTGAACCAGTTTCACTTTAAATGGATAGAATTTCGCTGTTTTTAGTACGTTGTGTATAGACGATTTACTTATGTCATGCTCTTGAGCAGCTCTGCGGATGGAATTATGCGGATTTTCAGTAAATGATAACAAAACATCTAGTGACTTCTCCTTATTTGTTGCTGACCTTGGTCTGCCTGATCTAGGTAGATCTCTGACAATGCCGAGATTATTGAACCTACTAACTGTATTTTGAACGGTCGAGAGTGCAATTGGAGTTCTACCAACCCTAAATGTTTAATTGAAAACATTCATTACTGTCCTGAGAGATCTTTCCACTTGACCCCAACCTCTCATCATAAGAAGTGTTATTCTTTCTCTTTCAGTGAGGCGTTGCATTTTGACTTTACGGTCTAACCCTTACATAAATTTCAATCAGAATCAAGAAGGTTAAACTTATAACGCAGATAAACGTTTAAAAAAAATGAAAATTGTAATCTGGTATTTTTACGTAAAAGCTCTACCTCATTTTTACATGTAAACTTTTACACTTATGATTGATAGCAATTAATGAATGGTAAAAATTTTTAGAATTCGTTGCTTATTGAAGTACCAATTTATACCGAAGCTTAAGCTTGTAACTATTCAGTTCTTTAATACGCACATTATTTTTCTCATTTTTTTAATTTGATTTTTTTTCAATTTTTTCAATTTTTTCGCTTGAAAAATTTTGTTTTTGACCTTCAACGTCAATTTGAAGATCAAATTAAAGGTCATCACAGGATTCCTCGTTAAAAGTAACTCCAAGAATGACCTTGGCCTTTTTCGTAAACACCTAAGCCGACGCAGTACAGATTGAACCCGCCCCATACCTGGGTCAAACCTAATAACCTTCAGCTGAAGTTCAAGGTCATCCTTGACTAATGACCTGAGTTTATGTTTAGACGCGAAATTTCCCGCTCTTTCGATTGCCGTTGTAAAAAATAGGGGTTTCCACTTGAAAAAACAAAGTAGACCTTGAGAAATAACCTTGAAGGTCAAGCTCAACGTCAAATTCAAGGTCACCAATAAATTCCTTGTTAAAAGTTACCTAAAGAATGACCTTGACCTTTTTGAAAAATATTTTACCTAGAAAATTATTTAGGTGGTTCGTTACTTTATGGGCACCCTGTATATATGTTTTTGAATCTTCATTTTTTTCAAATATAACTGCTTGGTTCACAATGAATCTGCGTACGTATTGCACATGACGAGTCACCACTTTTGTAGAGATTTTGTCTCGGCTGAAACTGGAACTATTTTCTTTACTTTTCAAATTGAAAATTCCATGACTTGCGGGTCTCGATCGAGAAACTCAGCCAGAGCTCGAGATCGCGTGAAATTATTGTCTAAACGTCTCGCTGGAGGGAAATTTCAGCCACAAAATTAATTTTTTTGCAAATATAGACTTGTTGAGAATAACGAGACGGAACTTTTTTCAATTTTCTGTTGTTTCATGGCGTAAGTATAAGTATAGGTTACCGATTTGTCTCAATTTTGAATTAAAGGTTATTCAGCAATAGGCGATTTAAAGTTTACTTTTCACATTTTAGGCATTGCTGGGGTATATTTCGTGTGTATACAGGGCCGGTCTTAGGAAATTTGCGCCCCTGGGCAATTATTTTACAGCCCCCCCCCCCCCTTACTCCATCATTTTTCAATTTTTTTATCATTTTAAGCACGAAAGGAATCAAGAAATGTTAAAAATTGTATATGTTATTATTTTCAGAGTTCATGATAAATCACACGCATACATGTTTGTTTTGACATCATATATATATTTACATATAAGCAAATTTTATTACAAAAATTCAGATTTTACATATACATTTTGTATGAAAGATATACAAAGATTCTTATAAATATACTCATCCGAAAATATGGGTAATCAATTATACGGACTATACCCGCTTTCTTGCTATCTCTTGCGCAAGTTAATCGAATCCAAAAGGTGCGCATTACTTGCGAAAAAGGCCAAAGGAGAAAGAAGATCGTTACATAACGAGTTTCGTAAGTAATTTTGTGTACGTTTGTGTACAGAAAGGAGCGTTCTCTACTTGTATTTGTGGATATAAGGCTCAAATAAATTCGAAGTGGAACGTCGACATTCGGGCACATTACACCATGATTTTTCTGTCGAATGATGCGCAGGGAAGATACTGCGGATATTTCTTCAATAGGTACGTTCATAACCTCAAGGATGCCTTTGAATTGCACACATTCCTCACCTAATTCTCTTCCTAAGTCAGAGGAGTAAATTTTACGCAAAAATTCAGACTTGAGTCTGATTTCGTCATTGGAAAAGCATAACAAGTGATCGATAAACCGAAAGAGATTGTCGATTTCAATGCAGCTGGTGCATCTCCGTGACAGCTCTGTACTTAAAGTATCAATTATGACGATAAACGTGTTCACCCTCATACCGTTCTTTCCAGTATACGTTGTGTCATTAGTACATTCTTCTGGTCGAAGTTTTCGTTTTTTGCACCTTCGATTTTCATCCCTATACTCCTCACAGAAAGTTAACTCGATTCCCTGAGCTTCGTAAAAATCGAAGAGTTCACGCAGACCCTCAATATACATTTAATTTGCAAACCTTTATATGCATCGACGACGTCACAAACCTTCGATTCAACGCTTATCAAAAGTTTATTAACTTTTTCAAAGCGCTGTATGACATCATTCCAGAAACATGTCAGAATGCCGGTTTCGAGTTCAAAAATTGCTGATACAGTCCATCAGCCTCAGCTCTCACGCTGAGTTTCTGAATCGGATTTTCGGCAATGTCTAGAATGTACATACGTGAAAACAAAAATGCAATATATTAATATCAATGAACGTAAAAAGCATTTGAACATGACTATGCTATCGCTCGTTATATATGTAGCAGAGAGTTGTATTTTGGCTTAACTGCTTAGAAAATTTGAACAAATGCAATCGAATAATAGTTAGGAACCACAATCTTGAAACCTAATGATTAATAACAAATAATCCTGAAAGAGCGATGGATGGTCGTGTGAGTGTGAGGATACTATGGACTGTGTCACTATGGGATACCATAGCTAAAGGTCACCTCGGGGGGTCTATTCCTTTTTTCAGGCAGTAGCTACTTTTTTTCAATAAGGAGACCCTTCAGCTATGCTATCCCGCTGTGTCCTCACACCCACACTACCATTCATCCCTCTTCCAGGTTTATTTGTTATTAATTAATAGGTTTAAAGATTGTCATTCCTAATTATTATTCGATTGCATTTGTTGAAATTTTCTAAGCAGTTTAAGCCAAAATACAACTCTCTACTACGTATATTACGAGAGATAGCATAGTCATGTTCAAATTCATTTTAGGTTAATTGTTATTAATGTATTGCAGTTTTGTTTTCACGTATGTGTAGTCAAAATATTAATGCATCTATATGATTTTTTTCAAATTTTTTACACTGTTCAGTTCAAAGGTGTCGTCATCGAAAGTCAAGCAAGGACAGAGTGACGTGAATACCCCACGGTTTTCATCTTTTCGCTCAGGATATTTTCCAAACCAACTTTTGTACATAAAAAAATGGGGACTTATTTTAAGCGCAATAAAGTAAGCTTTATCATGATATAAGCTGTGTTTTTGTGCGATTTTTTTCTTGCGAGTAAATTACCAAAATGTGCAGCTGTTTTGGAGGGGCCATCGTATCGTGAACGGATAGTAGTTCAGTTTCTTCTATCTTGTGGTGCGGACCAGTTTCATCAGGCTTATCTTCACAAGACACAATTCTTTCAAAATCTTTAGAAAAAAAAGTATTTAACTTTGGCACTTTTTTAAGAAAATTCACCTCCATTTCACTTTTTCTGTAGCTTTTTTTCTACACTGAGCACCACTAAGTTTACTGAACATTGTTTAGTCTGCGCAAGGTGTACTTGTACAGTAATTCACTCTACACACATTCACTAACTTAGAAAATCAAAAAAAAAAATTAATTATTTTTTTGGTGATTGGGTAAGTCGAAAAATGAAATTGCACTTTCGGATAATGGAATAATTTATTCACCGAGCAAGGATAAACTCAGGCCTATAGCTGAAGAGTGACTAATTCCAAAAGACAAGAGTAGGAAAAAACGTGCCCGAAATCTTTCGCCCCCCCCCCCCCACAATGACGCGCCCCTAGGCTATAGCCTACCTTAGCCTACTGGAAAGACCGGCACTATGTGTATATCAACGTTTTAAGCAGCTCCAATAATATTTGCCCAACTTACAGTGATTTATTTCTTAAAAAGTATTTCAATTTTGGGGAAAAAATTTATTATTACAAGTAATTATCCGATGAAAAAAAAGGAACTCGAAAAAAATTCTATTTCGTCATTCTCTCCAAACGTATATTTGGAAAAAAAGTAATTCTGTGGCTTTCAAAATTTCCGTCCAACGAGACGTTTCAAAAATGATTTCACCCCACATCGAGCGCTGAGCGAGTTCATCGATCCAGACCCTCAACTGGGCAAAAGGTGAAGCACTTTGTTAAAAATTTCATTTCATGTTAGTTGCTGATGCGTCATTTTAGTTAAGAAATGTTTTTTGAGTAGAATCTACGCTGATTCCATAATATTAACGCAACTTTATTTCACAGACGATTTTTTCAATAGCATAAGAATAAATCGAATTTTATTCAGAAAAAAAGGATCTCTCTCCTCTCACTCTACTGGGATTCGAACACCAGATCAACTGATTTCCGGTCAGCTACTCTAACCAATTGAGCTACACGGAGATCAGAGATAGATACTTATTTTCTGATATACGCTAATTTAGCAAGGTGTTCGAATCCCAGTAGTGTGAGAGGAGAGAGATCCTTTTTTTCTGAATAAAATTTGATTTTTAGTAAATTTTAATTCACATCTCCATCTAGTCTGTAAAGTGTAAAAGACGAAATAATTTGTCTGTATTAGAGGATTTAACTTTGATCGATATTGTAGATTTCCATTATCCACAGTATGTGTGGCTGGTTTTCTCAACCGATTGAAAAATTACCATCTCCGATGATAATGCAGGTTCCTACTTGAATATTGATTGTGTAGCACCTTGCTAAATTAGCGTATATCAGAAAATTAGTATCCATCTCTGATCTCTCTGTAGCTCATTTGGTTAGAGCACCAGACCGGAAATCAGTTGATCTGGTTTTCAAATCCCAGTAGAGTGAGAGGAGAGAGATCCTTTTTTTCTGAATAAAATTTTAATTTTAATAAATTTTAATTTATATGGCCATCTATTCTGTAAAAGACGAAATAATTTGTCTGTATTAGAGGATTTAACTTTGATTGATATTGTGGATTTCCATTATCCACAGTATGTGTGGTTGGTTTTCTCAACCGATTGAAAAATTACCATCTCCAATGATAATACAGATTCCTACTTGAAGAATAAATCGATTGGATAAGTTCATTACAGATTCTTTAATTCTTAAAGAAACGTGACAAAGGTTTTAATACGAGATCAGTTCAAGCTAAGATTGAAGTAAAGATTGATTTGAAAAATATTAATCAAGATTAACAAGATCAAGCAAGATTGATCAAGATTTACACATCAAACCTATGCAATTTGGACCTTTCGTCCCAGCAATCTTACCATTTTCTAAAAATGTCTAAACTTTCTAAAAGTAAAACCTTTTCTGGATGTACAATTAAAAATTCTCCAATGTTAAACATTATTGATTTTAAATCTTTATTCTTGGATCTTTTCGGATTGACAATTAAGCTTCTTTACTTGAGGATTAAAATATTGTGCATCGAAATTCGTCTTTTTTTAATGAATGTGGATGAGCTTTCTTTCTTGCTTGAATGAAAATCCGCATTTCTAGATTTTTTTTTTGTATGAAAATTAAACGTCTGGGTTCCAGCATAACCCACTATGTTCAAATGAAGATTCTTTGCAAATTCGTCTTCTTGGTAGAAAATTGGTATTTGCGAGTTGTAAATGATACTTTTCTCGAAAAAAGTCCCTCTTTTGCGTTGCAATTTTGTCTCCTTCGGTTAAAAGTTTACCTACTTTGTTTGAGATTTATTTTTGTATTCTTTTTCGACATTAATCATTTCACTTAAAAATGTTTCACTTTCATCCTAGATTTCACCAAAATTCGGTCTTCGCTTACTGGACATGTGTTTCAAAATGAGTTTACTTGGTTAAAATTTGTTTTTTTGGTTGACAATTCGTTTTTTTTGTTGAAAATTGATCTTTGTACATTCGAAATTGGACTATTCACGTAAAAATTTAACTTACTTTTTGAAACTGTTATTCATTTCCTTAAAATTTTATTACTTTTTTTTCAAAATGCAACCATGTTATTGGCCATTCGTGTTTGTAAGTCGATTTTTGCGACTTTCGATTTTTCACGAATATTCAAAAAGTTGCTAGGACAATCTTGTAGGGCCACTAAAAAGCAACATTGTTCTTCTCTTGAATTTTGTTTATATCGTGCGCTGCTTGGCTTGAAATTTTCATTTGCGTTGGTTTTTTTTAATGTTGCAAATGCTGTAACTCTGATAAATTTATTTATGTCAAAAATAGCTGGTTAACGACTTCCATCTTTCTTTTAGGTCCCTGAAACTGTGTGCCAAATTGTCACTCAATACGATTAGTGTTTCAAGAGTTATCCAGTATACAGACGACAACGACAACAACGACGGCAAGGACAACGACAGGCAGATAGACACCTTCGTAAAACGGGTATTTTCGGATTCAGGGGGTCTCGAAACTTGGAGATTTAAAGAAATGCGCGATAGTCAGTTTTCACAGAAAATCAACACCTCATTATGATGAGAATGTAAAAATTAATGTTCAGAATCAAAGAGGAACAAATTTTTAATCAAAAAAATATAAATTCTCAACGAGTACTGTTATAGTAGATATTTCAACTAAATAATATTCGAATTTTTGTAATGAAAAACTGTGATAAATGGAACCACAAAAGATGAATTTTCAACGAAAATAATATAAATTTTCAACGATTAATGCTATATTAGATACTCAAACTGAATAATACTTTAGTTTTTCGAATGAAAACATCTGTCAAATTGAACCACAAAACATGAATTTTTAAGCAAAATAGTTCATCAGTCCTGAGTAACAGCAGATTCATTGTGAACCAAGCAGTTATATTTGAAAGAAATAGAGATTCGAGAAAAAATGTATAAAAATTATGAATTTCTATGATTGCAGAGTTTTCAATTGTTAATCCTGAAAAAGAAATTTCCCAAAAAAAGGCTGCGTATTGCATACCTTTCAAGTCAAAATCTTGAAAATAGAATAACTTTCAACTCTATACTTTTTACAATTCAACAATTTCCAATTCTTGAAGCAACATCTTTCTTTAGCATTTTTGTCGTAAAATCTGAAAAGAGAAAGGTATCTTTTGTTGCATATTTCTGATTTCCTTGCATTTGCTTTTGTCTTTCGATGAAGACCAAACAAAATCACCCGTCGATAATGAAAACACACATGAATGCAGTCATCGTACTACACTACACCATCTCTTTTATCTGCAATGGATGACCTTTCATTATTACGCGATGAATTCCTGTTACAATCTCTGAGATTAGTAAAAAAATGTCTCAATTAAATTTTAATTAGCTGAATCAATTTCCTGATATAATTTAAAAAAAAAGATTAGGAAAATTGGTCAATATTGTCAGTAATGAAGGTAACCTTAAAGTGAATGAAAAATGACCAAATCTCTCAACTGAAATTGAACGGATTAACCGATTTTTTTCCATCTTATTTTAATCTTCAAGTGATTATCTAAGGAACCCAATGGAGCCTATTAAAATTCAATTCTTTATTATTTTAATAATTTTTAATTTCTCTCAACCGGCTCTAATCCTCTAACAATAGGAGGGTTGGATGAGGCATGCAACCGCCAGCATGGCAGGCAGTCAGTATACGTCCTGGGTGCCAGTATCATCAAAAAATTACACGCTCGCCCTCCCACTGTGCCCTTCTTGAAACGGAGTGCGCCTTTTTTCGGTTCATAATGGGTATATTTACGGTGGCTGGTTGCCCGTTCCCAGGCGCATAAAATGAAGCATATTTTCAATTATTTAATTAAAAAAAAAAAAACAAGACCATTTTCAGAAAAAGGGCTCTAAGCGGGCTTGTATTTAACCTTTTAGATTGTGTGGTTAAAACATTGCATCAAACAATTCATCCTTGTAGGAGAAATGTTGTCATTTGTAAAACATGGACTAAAAATCAACCGGTTTGAAGCACCTTAAGAGAAGTACCTCAGTTTCGTCTTTTGAATATATACCAAACTAGAATTTCAATGAAGGCTAAGACGATAAAATTCTCAGAAAAACCACTCTTTAGCTGCGAAGAGCGTGAACCAATTAACAACCAACATCATGTCTTTATTGAATGTACAGCGTTTCAAGAAGAAAGACGAAAGTATGTGCCTGAGAGGTGACTACTGTGAGAGAAAATTGGTTAAAATTATTAAATAGTACAGATTTAATGTCTATTAATAAAATAGATCAATCTGTCACTAGAGGGTTAAAACGTATTGAAGAATTGTAAAAACTAAATTAGACTAATCTAAAACGCTAGAACTCTTTTGTATGGATTTTGTAAATCCCATAACAAATAAATAAATTCAAATTCATTTAAATCAACTTAATAGTATATTATGCACCTAGGGGGAAAAGGTGCCTCTCCCCCTTGGTGCATACGATATTTTTTATAACAAATGCATGATTTCAGACATTTCTCGAAATACAGTCATGATTTTAGTCCATATTAGATTTTGAATAAAGAAGCATCAAATTTATGTTAACTTATTGCAGATTATCAAAAATTCAATAAAAAAATTGTCGGCAATATTCTTTTTTTTTAATTTTCATAAATTTCCGGAAATTTATGAAAATTTCCGGTTATTTATGGCAATTTTACCGGCAAATATGGTAAATTACCACAAATTACCCAAAATTCCTTTTTTAACATTTCCATAAATTTCCGGAAATTAATGGAAATTTTTGGTAATTTATGGTGATTTTACCGGTAAATATGGTAAATTACCATAAATTACCCAAAATTCGTTTTTTGACATTTCCATAAATTTCCGGAAATTTATGGAAATTTTTGGTCATTTATGGTAATTTTACCGGTAAATATGGTAAATCACCCA
>CAKNWW010302769.1:1693-15508 GCA_932074435.1 Andricus kollari | reverse complement strand
GGCAATTTTGATTGATTTTTTCTTTTCGTAGGCATTGTTAGGGCACACTGCGTGCATACACCAAATTTTAAACAGTTTCAATGATATTTAGCTGAGTTTTGACGATTTATGTTTTAAAACATAATTGAATTTGAGGACATTTTTTTGTTACTTTTTCACTTTTACAATTAAAAATATTTATCGGACAAAAAAACTGTAAATACAAAAAAGTTTCGTCTTGCCCTTTTCTATATGACCATATTTTTCAAATTTTAATTTTTTGAACTTTAAAATTTGGATGGTACGAGACACGTGGACAATACTTTTCCGCGTTTTCAAGCGTGCGACCCATTCTTTGATCCGAACCCTCAATTGTTAGCATTATTAGCGTGAAGTATTATTTTATTATTTTATTTGATGGTAAATCACCGATGATAGATCTTCTGTCGTTTACGGTTAAGTAAATTTTACTGAATTGCACATTCGTAATCGTTAATTTCACAATGGGGAAAAAAAAAAAGAATTGCTACACCACCCCCAAGTCTGATATTTATCCAATAATCATTTACAATTTAAAAAAATTATATATATTTTTAAGCGAAACAACGAATATTAAAGGAAAATGTATATGTAGAAGAAATTCTATTTAATTGTTTAATGTTGGCTGAAGAGGGTTTAGGTCCTGAATTCAAATTCTTTGAGTTTCGGAATTGACTAAATATTTGAAATAATATCTCAGAACACTCTCAGCCTCCTATCATGTCCTTCAGGGTTATAGAATTGAGCCATCTTTTATATTTATAAAAAAACTTATGTCGGTCCAACCTAAACAGCCAACGCTGACAGTCAGGTACTAACCAACTACTGACGCAACTATGGGGTGAACAATTGGGACAACTCAGGTCCAAAGTTGGCTACAGTTTGGCCTCAGTCCAAAATGGAGTCAATATTCGAGACAATATTAGACCTCAAATTGAGAATATCCATGGCACAGGGGTCTGTTAAATAACACCCTTTCTTCTTAAGACGTAATTGTGGTCTGACTATAGAGGTACGTTTTCACTAATAACTTCATGCAATTATTACAAATTTATCCTTTGTTCACATACAAGCAATTAATTAATATAATTCTAAATTAATAATTCATCCTTGAATTATCTTTGTCGCCCTCCATGTTAAAGTTATTTTAAGTACTTTTTTGATCTTGTAGGGCCATAATTTACAACGACGAATTATAAAAAGTTTTTCTTAAAATTCTATTTATAAGGATATTTTCCTTGTTTGAAAATTGGTTAACAGCAATATATATGTACAAGGATCTGTGTAAGTATGAGTCAGCTATACTTTGTTTACGTGCGACAGCTATAACTGTGATTTTATATAAATACTCGTACCCAAACTTCATATTTCCATACGATTTTATACCGTTGACATGGCATGATGAAGCCAAAAAATTTTTTAAACTCTTGACAACTTAATAATGTTGTTAACCAATTTTCAAAAAAGGTAAATATCCTTATAAATAGAATTTTAAGAAAAAGTTTTTATAATTCGTCGTTGTAACTTTTGGTATAACCATATTTTTAATAAACTTCTAGCCTGATGAAGTCATAATTTATCCTGGCAAATATAAAAAAATATGAATGAATATGTATATACAGCAAGTTTGAGCGCGCCTAGGGTACGTACCTGCTGGATTTCGCGCTTCGCGTTCGATAATGTATTTACCTCGCACTACGCGCTCGGTCATTGTACATCCCCCACATTTTTGCATGAGACTTTTAAAATCAAAGGTCAAACCATCGACAACTGAAATTTAGTGAGTAATTTAAAAACAATTTTCAAAAATTCTTATGATAATCTTGTAGGACTTTTAAAAAGCAACGTTTTTCTTATTTTGACGTTTTTTCTTATTTTTTTCTTATCAAAAAAAGTTGTACAGATACATTTTTTGAATTTTCGATTACTACGGATAGCCATACATAGAATTTTTAAATCTTACAAAAATTTTCTAAAAAATTGAAAACATGCTCTAACTGTTTGAATTTTTATCTAAAATATCTGACTAACGAATTCGTCCTTACATTTCAGCTACCGAGCGCGTCCCTGAGGTTCGGTTACCCAGGCTGTCTGCTGAATAAGGTTACACAACTCAATAAGCAGTCGCGGACAATGGTGTAGGTGTGGTACCGAAGGAAAAACCTCCAAGTCAAGGCAAAGAAACGTGCCGAAGACTGAATGGCACCAGGATGTGGTATTCCAAATGGTGTCTCTAGGATATCAGGTCGCCTCCTAGAGTATTGAGACCTTACCCCCCACATGCGGGGCTCTGCGGGGGTGGACCCATACTTCCCTAGCTACCCGTGGGAATAAAATGGAGAATTAGAAAAACCTAAACAGAAGTGTGTGCGAGGAGTTGGGAGGTGACTTGGACGTGGTGGAGGATCTTGACTTCAGTCAAAAGACGAATGCTAAACAAGACCTAATGCATGCGGCAAGATATGTGAAGGAGAGTCGAAAATTCATTGAGGATTTGAAGGGTGTGTTGGTAAGCATGCAGGAGTTCTGCGCCACCAAGAAGAATATGTTCATGCCAATCAGGCATGGACTAGATGAAGCGCAGCGTACAATGAGTGAGACCAGCCAAAACGGTACTCAGACCATAGAAACTGTGGAAACTCACACTACCCCGTTGAGGTAGGCTCCTCCAAGCCAATGTGGAAGAAGCCGAGGATACGGACTACCGGAGAAACGTTCTCAACTCCATAGAAAGATGATGTAGGGGCGTCAGCAGCTGCACCCAAAATCACCAAGAAGAAGGAGCCGCAGAGGAGAGCTCGACCTGAGATGGTCTTAATAAAACCGGCTCAGATTTCGAGCTACGTCAAGGTCGTAAAGGACCTCAAACAGAATGTGAAACCGGACACCATTGGTATCAAAATCAGGGGTGTCCGAGACACAATGAAGGGAGAAACCCTTATCGAGGTAGGTCCTGCAGCAGACGGTAGGACAAAGCTGTCTTCTGCGATCAGGGAGGCAGTTGGCGTTGAAAATTCGGTGCGCCAGCTCGTTCCACGCACGGAAGTCGAGGTCCTGGATCTGGACACGGCAACTGACGTGGAGGAGGTGACGGAGGGCGTATGCAACCACTTTGGCGGCGTCAATCCGGACAGCGTGAAGATGAATTTAACGAAGAGGACCTTCAGGGGACACCTTATGGCCTACATAGAGCTCAACGCGGAGCTGACATCGTGACTCCTTCGGACAGGACATCTAAAGGTGGGCTAAATGCCCTTCAGAGTCCGAAAAAAGTCCGAGGCTACTAGATGCTACCACTGACTAGGCTGCGGGCACATAGCAGCCGGCTGCAAGGGTCCAGATAGGACCAAATTATGTAGGAGGTACGGCAAGGAAAGGCACACATCTGAGGAGTGCGTGAGAATTCCCAGGTGTTACCTCTGGGCTGCTCATGAAGAAAATCCCCGCCCCGGAATGACCATCTGCCGGTGACTATCAGATTTGCATCATTTAGGGAAGCAGCCCCGACGAGGAAGCCACCTAGATGAGAACAGAAACCATCCAAGCGCAACCATGATGTCGAAGGCCGACGAGCCCGTTTTGCGACATTGTCGCACTAATGAGGACGATGGGTCTGGTGCCTTATGAAGTCCAAGCTGGACTGCCCAGTGCTTTTTGCGATTTTAATTGCGTATATGGAAAGTAAGCTGGAGGCCGGGGTGGTAGGAGGAGTCAGGATAGGAGGCGTTAGAATTTGGTCACTAGCGTATGCAGATGACATAGAGCCTCCTTACATCGTACGCCAGTTGCAGGCTTGAACTTATTAAGTGGGGATAAGCGTAGCTGAGGCCTAACTCTGGAGCATGGGAGGGAGTAGAGAGCAAGCGACCAGTCTCCCTCCCTCTCATTCACCAAGGTTACGCCTAAGTTACGCTTATCCTCACTCTGCCCCCACTTAAGTAGTTTAAGCATGCGAATAGCTTGCTGTGTAAGGAGGCTCATAGAGTTGCTGGAAAAAAGCGAGGAGGCCTTCAAGGAGATGATGAAGAAGTTGAGAAGATACTTGGATAAGAACAGGTTAGAGCTGAATGCGGAAAAGTCCAAGGTTATAATGTTCAGAAAAGGAGGTGGAAGGGGAAAGGGAGGGGAGTGGAAGTGCAGGAGGTGAAAGAGTTTGTGTACCTGGGCTTCGTGCTTCGGAGAAATGGAGGAGTGGATGGTCACTTAAAGAGAGAGTGAGGAGGGCAAATGTGGTGATAAGGCAGGCGTGGGGGTTGGAAAAGAAGTTATTCGCAGATGATTTTGGAAGGAGAATGAGATTGTTTGACTCACTAGTGATGAGTGTGCTATTGTATGGAGCAGAGGCGTGGGGTGGAAGGAAAGTGAAGAGGTAAATAAGATGCAGGAGAGGTACGTAAAGTGGATATTGTGGCTGACAAGGGACACGCTTAATTATATTGACAGGAGGGAGGCGGGGAGAACGAGTGTAGGTATTCTAGCGGGGAGTCGGGCGTGTAAATATGAGGAGACATTTTTGGAAGAGGGGGGAAGTAAGCTAGTTAGGGAGTGTTGGTGGGAGTATGAGAACAGGAGAGCGGGTGGGAGGATGGAGGCTGAAAGGGAAAGGTATTTTAGAACGAATGGACTGCAGATGGATGAGTGAGGGGGATGCACGAGGAGGGAAAGAAGGTATATGAGTTGGTTAAGAAAAACGGCATGGAGAGAGAGAAGACAGCAGGGGAAGATAGAATAAGAGAGTCAAGGTTTATCGGGAACTATGTGTGGATTATGCCAAGGGCGAGAGCGCAATATTTGTGTGAGAAAGGAGAGAAAGGAAGTCAGGAGCTTATAACGAGGATGAGATGTGGGTGCATGGAAGATTTTAATAGGTTCTGGCTCTCTAGGGAGAAGAGGATGTGTGAACTGTGTGGGAAGGGGGATGCAAGAGTGGAGCACTGGTTGGAGGAGTGCGTAGAGGTGAAAAGAAGTGAAATAAGCATGGAGGTATTGATGCATGAAAGGGGGGGACAAAACGGCAGTAGCATGAGTGAAGGGAGTGTTGGGTAGGATGGAGAAGAAGAGAAGGAAGGACAAAGAGGAATGGAGAAGGAAATATTGTAAATAGTAGAGGAAGTGCAGATATAAGTAATCTGTAAATATTTTAAATAGTAGATAAGTATAAGGTATTAGCAGCGGAAGCAGAGTTTGTCAATGCGAGGCAATACGAGAGAGTAGGGACATGCGAGCCAGGCGAAGCGAGGAAGGTAAGGCGATAAGAGCGTGCGATCTTAGAGATAAGGTATGGATGGATGTTAGTTTTTAAAAGTTAGTTTTAAGAAAATTCTGCATAAGAAAATGGGAAGTGAAAGCAAGTCAATTTGTTAAGGGCAGCAGGCTGAAAAATAAAAGTTTATCATAGAAGGACGCCGAGGTACGGCCCACACTTACCTGCGTTCCTTAAGGATTCGTCTCTAAATTTCGAATGTGGTCAGTGCATAAAGCATTTTTACAATCCACCAAAAAAAAAAAAAAAACTACTGTCACTCCCGCTTTTGCTATTGCTGCTGCCGCTGCCACTCCTGCTGCTGCCACTGCTACTGCTGCAACTGCTACTGATATTGCTACTGCTACTGTTACTCCCGTGTGGGGTTGCTGGTCCTCCATCGGACGCCTCCTGAGGTTGCGGATGAGAGAACGCCTCCCAGATATGGGTGCTACCGGGGAAATCACATACCCGAGGCGGACAAAAACCAGCTAGGGGAAGGAACCCCGGTGAAGAAACCAGGCATGAGCGAGTATGCAAAAACAAAGTACCCCAAGAGAGTAACAATCTCTCTGTCGGTTCCGATCGGGTTTATGCCCGGTGGCCGGTGCTGGTCCCGAGAATTTCGGGGAGGACTATACATACTTGGATGGGAGTGTGTGTGAGGTGTTGGGAGGTCCATTGGACGTCACGGAAGTGGATGTCATGAATAAGTGGAAAAAAGGCTGGAGGATATTAAGAATAGAATGGACGAGTTCTGCGGAACAAAGAAGAATATGTTTTTCCAATCCGAGATGGGGTCGCAAATGCGAAAGATGTGATGAAAGAACTCAAGTATCATTCGCTGATGCTTGAAATGAAATTCAGACTTCTAGAATGCATCATGAGTGTGACAGCTAGCAGAGGGATCTAGACGGAAGAAGAAGCCGGAGAAGCTCTCGCTCCCACCCATGGGAAGAGGCCGAGAGATCGTACACTGAGCCCCCTTGAGTCTGCTACGCCAAGATCCATGGTCAAGAGGTTGAAATCCCGGAACAACGGTCCGAAGACTTTAATGCCGAAAACAGAAGAAAGCAGAGCGAAACCTGCACCAAAAAACACCAAAAGACACCGCATAAAGACAAGGGTGGAATTTTGTTTCCGATGCCACGGCTATGGACACATCGCATCCGCTTGTAAGGAGGCCGACCGCAGGAGGCTTATGTTGGCAGTGTGGCCAAGACGACCACAAGGCAGCTGACTGCTCAAGGAGCCCAAGGTGCATCTTGGGCTCAAACAGGACTGATGAAGTCCCTGTGGGCCATGCCCCTGGCTCTTCTAAGTGTGTCTGCTTCAGGAAAGCAGAGCGGGCTGGTGGAACAACTAAAAAAAATGACCACATTAATTCAAGTAAATCTCGGCCGATGCCAGCTAGCGCAGGACTTGCTTTTTCGCATGGCATCAGATAAAAAAGCTGACGTACTAGCGATAAGCGAGCAATGTGCTAACCCAAACATGAAGAACTTGTTCGCTGATACCTCGAGCAGAACTGTGATTTGGATAAGAAACCTGGAAAAAATGCCGATAAATAATCATGGTAAAGGAGACGGTTATGTATGGATCAAGAGCGGGGACAGTACATTAGTAAGTTGCTACCACTCTCCAAATGAAAGAATCTGGATGAGATCGAAAATCTAATTCGAAACCTAGATGATGAGGTAATCCTGGCTGGGGATTCCAACGCCAAGTCAACCGAATGGGGCATGGATAGGTCCGACATGCGGGGAAAGGAGCTAGCTGAAATGGCAGCTAGCCTTGACCTCACAGTGTTAAACACCGGAAGCTCAACGACATTCCGAAGGATAGGTCATCGTGAGACGATCATTGATATCACATTAGCAACTCCACAACTAACTAGGAGGGTTCTAGAATGGAATGTTCTAGAGGATTATACATCTAGTGACCACCAGTACATTGAATTTAAAATAGTCGACCTGGCGAAAAGTACAAACACAAGAACAGCTGGGAAAAGAAGGAAGGAATGGAATGCGAAAAAGCTAGATGCAGCTGCTTTTACACATTCGATTACCAAAAAGGGTGGTCGTCTGCTTAAGGAGCACGCACCTTCAACCTCATCCAAGCCAGCAGCAGGAGACCTAGTCAAGAAAAAAATGCGCCTGTTAGAGCATGGCTGTAACATCTCCATGCCAAAGCGCGCTACCCCATTAAAAAGGGATCCTGTGTACTGGTGGACACAAGAAATAGCGGAAGTGAGAACCGAATGTCTGAAGCTCAGGCGCAAGGTCCAAAGAGCAAGAAGAAGCCTGGATTTTGAAGCTAAAAATGCTCAATACAAGCTGGCTAAAAAGAAGCTTAGCTCAGCCAGAAAGCAGAGCAAAGTTCAAAAATGGAAAGAAATATGCGCAGCCGTGGAAACTGACATTTGGGGCCGTGTGTACCAAATTGTTACTGGAAAGATCCACCGAAGGTCGCCTGAAGGTCCAAAGGACTCGATAACGATGGAGAGCATCGTTAACGAACTTTTCCCCAGCTATTCGGAACGAACTATCATCGTTGACAACAGCATAGTCGAAGCACCCTGGTTCTCAGTTGAGGAGTTAAACAAGGCGGCCCAAAGTATGGCAAGTGAAAAAGCCCCTGGCCCTGATGGAATACCAGTAGAGGTTGTCAAGGTGATTGCCAGGGACTGTCCATATCTACTGCTGAACATTTATAACTCATGTCTACGGGTAGGGTTGTTCAGCCGCAGATGGAAAGTACTAAGACTGATCTTCGTTGACAATGGTAAGGGCCCCTCTGCAACGCCAGCATCCTACAGGCCTCTGTGTATGCTGGATGTTACTGGATCGGTGTACGAAAAAATGCTCCGAGCCAGACTAAGAACGGAAATCGATCAGGCGTGTGGCCTGGCCGAAAACCAACACGGCTTTCAAGAGAGCAGATCGACAATGGGGGCGATCACCGAGATCCAGCAGGAGGTGGTAAGCGCCCGGAGGGGAAACCACAGATCAAGAAAGGTAGTAGTGCTGATCACGTTTGATGTTGAAAATGCTTTTAACTCTCTCAGATGGCCTGACGTAATGGATGTTCTGCAGAACGACTTCAGAATACTGCTTTATTTGAGTAGAGTCATTTCTGACTACCTAAGCGACAGGAAACCTCTACGAAGACGTATTGAAAATAAAATTGCTAGATGATAGTAAGCTCATTGGCTTTGCGGACGATCTAGCGGCAACAATCCTGGCGCAAAATGAGGAGGACGAAGCCAGAGCAAAAGTAGCTCTAGTCTCAATGCTAGTCGAGAATTGGCTGAATGACCACGGGCTAAAATGAGCTGCCCAACAGATAGAAATGGTGGTACTGACCAGACAGAGAGCTCTCCCAGATACCTTCGGATTGCAGATCGCGGTCCATAACATCGAGGCCGCGAGGGCTCTGAAGTATCTTGGCGTCATTGTAGACCAGAAGCTTACCTTCTGGTTAAAACTCTGTAAAGCGGCGGATAAAGCAGAAATACTGGCAGCTATGCTTTTCAGACGCATGCCCAAAGTGGCTGGCCCACGGAGCAGCAAAAGGAGAACGCTCATGACAGTCGCTCACTCCATAATGCTTTATGGAGGAGAGGTATAGGCGTATGCTTTAAAAACAGAGAAGTACCGAACGAAATGAGCGCCAGTGCAGCGGAAAGGAGGCCTAAGAGTGGTTTATGCGTATCGCACGGTATTCGAATCGGCGACCTTGGTCCTAGCGGGAATAATACCCATGCACCTCTTGGCCAGCGAAACGAAGAGGGTCTATGAAGCTACAGAAAGAGGTGAAGGCAGAGGGGCTGCAAAAACGAGAGAACCCTTACGCTATCTGCCTGGTAGGGAAGGTGAAAGCAGGAGGTGAAGGGCAGGTGGACTGTTATGTTCATCAAAGGCCCTAAACTGTGGATTAACAGAGGTCATGGCGAGCTGTCTTTCCATTTGACACAGCTGTTAACTGGCCATGGGCATTTTAATGCCTACCTACACAAGTTTGGGAAAAAACTGAGTCCAAACTGCGACTACTGTCCGGAAGAAGTGGACAGCGCAGAGCACACTTTCTTTGAGTGCAACAGATGGGCAATCAGTAGGACATATCTTGAAAACGAACTAGGAGAGTCTTTGACCCCTGAAAACATCGGGAAAGCGATGCTAGAAAGCAAAACCAATATGGAAGCAGTATCTCGATACACAGAGAAAGTCCTGAGGAAAAAGAAAAAGGAGGAACAACAACAAACTGCAGCTGCACCTGTCTGAAAATCCTACATATGGTGTCGAAGGCCGACTGCTCGTAGTGCTACTTACGTAACAAAGTTGAGGGTGATGCGTAAATGACCATAACTGGGAAGAAAATGGAAGACAGAAAAAAGCGGCCACAAGTGAATCAGTTACGGAGAACTATTAAACACAGCCCAGCCCAGCCATGATTTTGAAGGCCGACGAGCTCGTTGTGCGATTAAGGGAACATAGTTCAGGTTGACGCGTAATCATCATAATTGGGAAGAAAGTGGAAGACGGATAACAGCTACCACAAGTGAAGCAGATCCGAAGAACAGGTGAACACATCCCGGCCCAGTCATGATGTCGAAGGCCGACGAGCGCGTTGCGTGATATTCTCACGCTACTGAGGACGTTCCTTACATCATGGCTGGGGGATGAAAGGGGAAAAAGACCAGGTTGGCACTAAACAGCGGAACGCCGAGGCACGGCATAAAACCCTTTACCCCCATGTTTCTGAAGTAATGCGAAAGCGGATTCTAAGAACATGGGTTGGCAGGAGAGGTAGAAGTATTAGTGGGTAAATTCATTTTGACAGATAGACAGAATGTAAAAAATCTAAAAAACATCTAAATCTAAAAATCTGAAAATCTGGGCACATTATCGTCGCGCACTGCGCGCGCGGTTCACAAGTTTCAGCGCGCCTAGAGCTCGATAATGTATTTACCTCGCGCTACGCGCTCGGTCTTTGTCTTTCCCCCACATTTGTGCGAAGGCCTTTTAAAATTAAAGGTCAAAGCATCGACAACTGCTCTTTTAAAATGAACCAGTGAGACATCACTGGTTGAAACAGCCAGAAGTGTGTCACTGGCAATCAGTGAGAATTCACTGGTTCACTCAGTGAAATTCGGGCTCTGGTTTAATCAGTGTGGTTCACTGGTTTCTCAGTACTAGAAGTCATCTGGTCGTACGCTTTGTCATCTGTCAGCTGGTTAGGTATGGCACTCATCATTTATCACACAATAAAGTTCGTTTTCACTCGATAAATGCCAAGACATGACCGGCGACGCGCGCGTACTAGACGACTGTAGGTTCATGTCTTGATCGCGTGGAGCGCTATATCACTGGTTGAATCTATCATTTGGCTTCACTGGTATATTCAGTAACGCTATTTTAGTTAAGTCACTTACTGATTCACCCAGAGAATTGGAAAATCACTGGTTCACAAGTGATAATTAAAAACACTGATTCAACCAGTCACAATTTCACTGGTTCAGCTTAAGAGAGTGCACTTTGGTGATTATGAATTCTCTTTTTTTAAAGCTCCTTCGGATTTAACAAACACATTCTCATCACATATCGTGCTTCGCACTCGATTTTATCGAAAATGTGAGCTTTTCTACATTATGTTCAACTCTATTATATCAAATTTATATATTATATTTATTCATGTACCTCAGTCTGGGGCAGCTTATTCAAATATTACAAAATAAATAAATATTACAACTCTTAACAGGTATTGGTATTAAAACAGATATATTTTCATATTCTTTCTAATAATTAAAAAAAGTGCGCATCCTATTTTAAAAAATCGTTATTAAACATTTTATTGTAACTTATTTCGTTTGTCCAAAAATTTAATTTTTTTATTTTTGTTGTTTTTTACGAATAAAACAAAAACTACGCATCCTATCAGAAACTGATTAAGAATAAATTTGTAGCTCTTTTTTGGATGAACAACTTTTGTCTTATTATTTTTTTCGTAGCTTGTGTCGTTGGTCCAAAAATATAATTGTTTTACTTCTAATGTTGTTTTTTACGAATAAAACAAAAACTGCGTGTCCTATAAAAAAGTTATTGATAATGAATTTGTAGATCTTTTTGGGGGCACAGTTTTTGTTGATTCATTTTTTTCACATTTTGCACAGTTTGACCACAAAATAGAATTTTCGATTTTTCATTATTTTTTCTGCGATCAAAATTTGAATTTTCGATTTTTCGAAAAAATGCAAAAAGTTTTTATTATAATCTTGTAGGGCTTTCAAAATTATCAAAAATATCGAGCGCGATAAGAATGTGCCCAGATTTTTAGATTTAAATTTTTTTTAGATTTTTTACATTCTGTCTGTCAAAATGCATTTACGCACAAAGCGTCGGGCTCGGCCTAAAAACGGCGATACCCACTAATACTTCTTCCTCTCCTGCCAACTCATGTTCCCAGAATCTGCTTTCGCATTACTTCAGAAACATGGGGGTAAAGGCCGGGCCTCGGCGTCCCGTTTTTTAGTGCCAACCTTGTCTTTTTTCCCTTTCAGCCCCAGTCATGATGTACGCATTGTACTCAGTCGCGTGAGAATATCACGCAACAGGCTCGTCGGCTTTCGACATCATGACTGGGCCGGGCTGTGTTCACCTGTTTTTCGGATCTGCTTCACTTGTGGTAGCTGTTATCCGTCTTCCAACGTTTTTATTCTCTTCAATTTTTTTCATATCGTGCGTTGTTTAGCTTAAAATGATTATTTTCTTTTGTTTTGTTGGATTTTGAAAATGCTATAACATAGAATTTTTAAATCTTGAAAAAAATGGTCACAAAAATTTTTTTAATGTTCTCACTTTTTGAATTTTTATACAAAAAACGCTGGCTAACGAACTCGTCCTTTCTTTTTACATCCTTAAAAAGTGTGGCAAAGCACAATCCAATCCGAGTGTTCTTTCAAAAGTTATCCGATATACAGACAACGACAACCACAGAGAGATACCAACGTAAAAACTATTTTTTCTGGATCAAGGGACCTCAAAACGTCGACATTTGATGGAATTCGCGAAAGTCATTTTTCACATAAAACCAATACTTTCTCGTTCAGATGAGAATGTAAAAATTTGTTTGTGAAAAATAATAACTTTCAGGTAATTCCAGGATATAAGGATAATTTTACGAATTTAAATATCCCGTGCGCAAAATGCCTTTTTTAGCCTTATTTAAAAAAAGGCTCGTACTAGGCCCTGATAAGGTTGCCTGATTTGAAAATGTGTACAACGGCCCTGATCAGGCACAAATGAGGCCCGGATAAGGTGCCCTTATTTATAAGTAAAGCTATCTGATAACAGGCCGTATTTAAGGCCCTGATCAGGTCCGAATAATGTCCGGATAGGTTGCCCTAATTATTAGGTAAGGTAGTCTGATCAATTTCGTAATTATGACCCTGATCAGGTTTGAATAAAGCCTGGATAAATTTCCTTTTTCATTAAGTAACGCAAATCTGATTTTCGCTTGGCCCTATAACAGAATTCGAATAAGGGCGCCTCTATTAATTCTCTATTCGGCCGCGTGTGTCGTCTATACTTATGGTCAGTTCAACATCATTACCTTTTCTAAATTAAATATCTAATCATATGCATTGTATACAATTGCGTTTAAATCAATGGATCCCTTAGAGGTATTGAATTCTTCAAGTGACTCTGATTCTGGTTCGATTAGAACTGCAAAAGTTGCAAATGGTAAGACGATCAAAATTAATTAATTTAATTGTATTTTAATGAACAGTTGAATGTACAATGAATATCTTTTTATGAAATTATCACTTGTAATGGACATAGCAAATTTTTTTAAGTGAAATACCAGTGCTATCCTAATCTAAAACTTAAAAACTTTTAAAATTATATTTTTTTTCAAAAATACGAAGTTTTTATGATGTAATTAGTTTGTTTTTCATTCACCAACAAAATGCATTCCAAGTAGAGTAAAATCAAATATAAAAATAATTACATTTAATTGATTCTAACTTCTTATTAATCTTGAATCTACTAGACTTTTTAACCAAGAAATAATTTGCGATAAACAAATTTTTCGAGATTAATATTTCCAAAATTATAAATATTTTAAAGTGATGATTTAAATTTTGAAAACAAAAAAAAACTGTTATGAAACGGGTCACAAACATTTGTCACGCGACCCTGCACAGCTGTAGCTTATATTTTAGATTTTTTTGTAATATTCCGAGTTAAGCTAGCTGCGAGGTTTTGTTAGGAGTTGCGAATGCGTAGGTAGGGGGTTCGAACCCACAGTGAATAAGAATTTTATTAGCGTGCGATTATTAATGTGTGATTGTTTGCATGATAGAAAATAATTATGTAATTAAATATGTGAACAAATATTAAAGCATAATGATAATAATAATAAAGATTAATTTTTTTAGGCGAAAAATCGATCATCATTTTATAGAACTGTTATCTATTTCATAGCATTTTGTAACACATTTCGTAGAATAGTTCAATGCAATGTAAAACCAAGAAGATTTTAACTTTTATTAA